>PVIW01003694.1:0-158288 GCA_004026585.1 Noctilio leporinus
TGGATGGAACTGGAGAGTATTATGCTTAGTGAAATAAGCCAGTCAGTGAAGGACAAATATCATATGATCTCACCTCTTACGGGACAATAATGAACAAAACTAACAACAACCAACACAGAACCAAGTATATGAATACAAGGAATAGGCCTTCAGTGGTCAGGGGAATGGGGTAGTGGGGAGGGAGAGGTAGAGGCAAAGAAGGGGAGCAGCTTAGACAAGAACCTAGTATAAAGGAACCATGGACATGGACAACAGGTGGGATTGACTTTGGGGGGAATGGGTGGGTGGGTGGGGGGACAGAGGGGAGCAAAAAGGGGATGGATGTAATAAAACAACAAAAAAATTAAAAAAAAAAAAGAACCAGGTTTCTGAGTTGAACCCTTAAGAACAGGGATGGGAGGAGGGGTCAGAGTTGGGAGATTGCTGAGTTTTGCAACAAGCTTTATGTAACTCCTAGACTCTGGGAATTTTGTGCATGTATAACTGATCCAAGATTAAAACTAAATTAAGTGACCAATCAGAGAAGAGAACCTAGAGTTTTTGACTATATAATCCCTTTTAAAAAGAAAATATAGAGCTACTTCAGGCCAAGATGGGGGGAGGAGGTGGCATGTAGGTAGATCTACCATGTCTCCCTCCACAACTAAGGAATACAACTATCTCAAAACTAGAGACAATCAGAAATTCCAGAGAATCAAGCTACCTGGCAGTCCAACAAACAAACTCATATGAAGAAATACTCATCCAGACAAGTGTGACAGCTCTACCTAAATAACAGAGGCAAACAAAGGAACCTGTCAAGTTCAGGAGACAGAAGTATGACCCAAAAAAGGAAACAGATCAAGGTTCCAATGGAAGAACTAAAGAGGAGAAAGCCAACCTAACAGATGCGGAGTTCAAAACACTTGTGATAGCCCTGGCTGGTGGCACAGTGGATAAGATGCTGGCTTGCAAACCCAAAGGTCGTTGGTTCGATTCCCAGCCAGGGCAACATAACCAGGTTGCAAGCCCGATCTCCAGCCAGATCCGTAGCTGGAGGCAGGTGAAAGGCAACCATACATTGATATATCTCTCCCTCTCTGCCTCTCTCCCTTCCCTTCTCTCTGAAAAATAATAAATAAATCTTAAAAAAAAAAAAAACCCACTGGTGATAAAAATGCTCACATACTTGACAGATATGCTTGAGTACAGCAAATGCAGAAGGTAAGAAGTGAAACAAATGAAAAATCACATAAAACCAACAATGAAGGGAAAGAAACCAGGGCTCAAACTGATGATTTGAAACAAGGAAGAAATAAACAATCAACAAGTAGAAAATGAGGACACAAGAATTGAAAAAATGAGGAGAGGCTTAGGAACCTCTGGGATGACTTTAAATGTGCCAACATCTGAATTACAGGGGTGCCAGAAGGAGAAGAGGAACAGAAAGAAGTTGAAAACTTATGTGAAAAAATAATAAAGGAAAACTTTCTAAATGTGGTGAAGGAAATGGACATACAAGTCCAGAGAACACAGAGAATCCAAAATAAGCTAGACCCAAAGGGAACCACACTAAGACACATCATAATTAAAATGCCAAAGGTTAAAAATAAAGAGGGAATCTTAAAAGCAGAAAGAGAAAAGAGTTACCTACAAAGGGGTTCCTATAAGATTATCAGCTAGTCCAAAAGGAGGGACTGGCAAGAAGTGGATGGAACTGAAGAGCATTATACTTCATGAAATAAGCCAGTCAGTGAAAGACAAATACCATAGGATCTCATACAACACAGAAGACTAATGAACAAAAACAAGCAAAACAGAACCATAGGCATGGAAACAAGGAACAGACTTTCAATGTGCAGAGGGGTGGGGGATGGGAAGAAACGAGGCAAAGAAAGGGAACAATTTAGTCAAGGAACTAGCATGGAAGACCCATGGACATGGGCAACATATGGGACTCTGGGAAGGGGATGGAGAGGGTGGGGCAGGAGAGAGCAGTGGGGGAAAAATGGGATAAATGTAATACGACAATAAAAAATTTAAAAATGAAAAAGGAAGTATTCAAAGTGATGAAAAGCAAGGATCTACAACCAGGATTATCCAGCAAAACTATCATTTAGAATGAAAGGGCAGATAAAGTGCTTCCCAGACATGGTAAAGCTAAAGGAGCTCCACTCCTCATCACCAAGCCCTTATTATGTGAAATATTAAAAGGACTTATTTAAGAAAAAAAGGATGGATGTAATACAACAATAAATTTTTTTAAAAAAAAGGATCAAAACTATGAACATTAAAATGACAACAACCCTGGCTGGTGGCTCAAAGGATAAGGCACCAGCCTGCGAACCCAAGGGTCGCTGGTTCAATTCCCCAGTCAGGGCACATAACCAGGCTGCAAGCCAGGTCTTCAGCCAGGTCTGCAGCTGGAGGCAGGTGAAAGGCAACCATACATTGATGTTTCTCTCCTTCTCTGCCTCTTTCCCTTCCCTTCTCTCTAAAAATAATAAATAAAATATTTTTAAAAATTAAAAATTAAAAAAATAAAATAGAATAAATGACAACAAACGCACAATGATCAACAACAGAATCCAAAAATAGTAACTAAAACTAAACAAACAACCAGAATAGGATCAGAATCATAGGTATGGAGACCATTGGGAGGGTTTATCAGCTTGGACGGGAAGAGGAAGAAATGGAGAAATGGTGCAGGGATTAGGAAACATAATTGGTGGGTACACAATAAACAGGGGGAAATTAAGAATAATACAGGAAAGGGTGAACTCAGGGAATTTACATGCATGACCCATGGACATGAACTAAGGGGTTAGGGTTGTGGGAGGGAATGGGGGATCCTGGGTGGAGGGGGGCAAAGGGAAAAGAAATTGGGACAACTGTAACAGCAGTATCAATACATATACTTTAAAAAGAAAAATGTAGAGAAAACCCTGATATCATTGATAGTTTATCTAAACAATTTTCTTTTTTTTCTTTCTTTTTTTTCTTTTTTAAACAATTTTCTATTCTTGTTGTGATTATTCATGGAAGCAAAAAAGTTAAATATTCACCAACTGGATTAAGAACATATGATTCTGTTGTAGGCGCTAGGAAAACAGGAATGACGTCTTCCCTGCAAAGGGGCTCTATGTTATAGAAACAGGTCAATACGCCAATAACCAAAAATAATGAGATAAGAACTTTAACACTCAACTATTTTGTGAGCCTTGGTTTCCTCACTTGCAGCATGCTTCATCGGGGTTTTTGTGAGTATTTCATGATTCAGCTTATGTAAAGTTCCTGGAACATTGCCTGCCGGACATAAGCAAAATAAGGCCAAAGGACAAACCCATGCTTGCCTGACTTTAAAGCCCATACTCATTCCACCACATAACATTTCTAAAATAACCTGATTATTTTCATAAATAAAACTTATTTTCCTCCTGGATCAGAATGGTAGCCAGTAAGTAAATAAATAGTGACTCATTATGTATGAAAATGAAGTAGAATAGAATCTAAAGGAAAAAAAAGTCTTTTCCAGCCTTTTTTTCTTTTCTAGTTCTCTCCAATGATTTACAAATACTTGATTTACTTAAAAATAGTCCCCTATGTGTCTTATAATTAAGGTATGATTAAAAGTTCTTGATTTATCAAGAAGTAGAATGTGGCAGTAAACTATTTTTCAATAACAAGAAAATTAATTATTTATCACTAGATGGCACTGTACTAGATTTTTTTTTTTCCAAAAAAAAAAAAATTTTAGCACACATCCAACTTAGCAAATTAAAAGAATGCCTCCTTACAACAGGAGGTAAGAGTATATTACTCCTGTTCTAAGTTATTTCATGGCTTTAAAAATAAAGATATGGTTTAATGGAAAAGAAAACAATCATATAATCAGGTTAAATTTTATTTTTTAACTATCCTGGTATCTTCAATATCCTTCGATCTTCCATGAAGAAATAATTCTGAATATTTCTCTTGTTTACAATATAACATGTTAAGTTCAGGAACACAGGGAGGTTTGAACTGTAGCAACTTGGGCAAGGTGGAACTATATATCCCAGAATTCCCTTCCATAAATAGTTCTAGGTTAGAGTTGGCCCAAAGAGGAATATACCTGAGATTTGTAACGAGGAACTATGGCAACAGATGCCCCTCTCCAAAGCCATTATTCAATTCTTGGTTAGATGTGGTGACAGACACAAACACTGCAGGGTGCCAGCTCACCCTCATACCCCTTTGGTCCATGTTCAGCTCTTTTCTCCAAATACAAGACCTATTGACCAACAAGGGCCCAAGGCTGATCACCAGACCTTTGACAGGAGACATACAGGTAGCATTCAAGAAATATTTTACTACCAACCAATGTACAAGATCTGTCCCAAAAGTATAGACCATAAAAACTGTTTTAATTATATTGACAATGGCTCGATACTTTTGGGACAAACCTTGTAGATTTATTTAGTAAGCTATAATAACAGTAGATTACTTAAGTACCTTTTCACACAGTAGCTTTCATGTATAAATTATGTGCTATTAATTTATAGAATTATATAACCAGTTGCATGTTATCAGATATTACATAACCTTTTTAATAATATCATAGGGTAATAAGTGATATTAAATATTTAGAGATATTTGAGATGTTTGGGAGAAATAGTGAGGTATCCATGTCTGAAAATTCTCATTTTTAGCTTCCTTGCTTCCATAGTCAGCCAAACACCTGAGTTTGACAGCCAATCACCAAAATGGCTCCTTAACCTGTTCTACTTGTCGTGCTGATAAATTAGATCTAGTGCTAGAATCCATGAGAGGTGTACGTAACAGGCTCAATAATCATGTATTAACAGAATTGGTGAGCTATCTTAGTACTGCTATCAGGCTGATTCAATTCCTTTAACATCTGTGTTACCAGGAAGTATTACAAACAAAATATAAAAGAAAATAAGAAATAAAATTGCTAGACCACTTTTGTGTATTTAAAAAAATGATTGCTTCTGCTTGCCTTTGGGAATGCCATTCAGTGTCTTTGCTTCCATATAGAGAACTCCCCAAGTTGTAAGTCTAACACTGAACTTCCAAAAATGTCATAATGCTGTGGTCCCATTGGGAAGCATTCTCTTCATTTGTGTGTGTTGTCAGTGTTTACAGAGGAGTTCCTGTGTTCCAAATCCTTTACTTGCACTCCCATGAGATAGATACTACTAGAGATCCTGGTATTGACTTATACTGGATGTATAACCCAATAAAGCTTAGAGAGATTAAGTAGCTTTTCCATGGTTATATATTTAATAAATATCAAATCAGGATCTGAACTTGAGTTGGGTCTGACTGCAGAACTCAACTTTCTAACCGTCATTCGATTGACCATCCTCCTCTACCATTAGATCAGATAACTTGAGAAGTGTCTGCCTCTGACTCATCTCAATATCTGCCTATAGCACATAATGCACTTGTATTTAGTATGTGCCAACAGTTATCTGTTGATTAAATATTATTTTGAGTGAGAAAACTAGCCAGAGGTATTATTTAATATCAAAGACTAATTCCTGCTTCAAATTAAACTAGGAAACACTGTACTGAGTTTCATAGAACTTAACAGTGTGGAAAATGAAGACAAAAACCAGAGGATAATTAAACTAGCGTCACGTAACCTCTATACCTCAAATCTATCACATCTTGAGGATTCCTACATTACAGGCCAATCACATAATATTATCCTATCTTTAGACACCTACCTTCTATTGGCTTTACTGGGCTTTCTTCTGAAATAAACAAACTCAGGTCTCAGCCACTCCTGAACCTACTGTAAAATGGGCCAAATCCAGCTATGTTCTGAGAGGTGACAATTATAGAATAACTTTAAGGATCAAATGTTGTGTAAAAAAAAAACGATACTTTCTGGCAGCACCCCCACCCCACCCCAAGATTACACACCTAAGTTTTGTTACCCTCGATGAATTAAATGCATTGAAATTTTGTCTGTGAAGACATCGGATCCTACCCTCTTTTGTCCACTGGCAAGAATTCCCTATTCAGTGGCACTCCTAATGAGTAGAAGACTAAGAGTCTGTTCAAATATACCAAGACATTTACTACTATGCAACTTGGAGGTATGAATGCTATCCATTGGGACTAGGTTTTAAGCACAATAATCTCACAGTATGCAATTTTGTGGTAGGTCTAGAACATTAACTGGCTCCCCTAAGTCTTCCAAGATTTTCTTTTCCCTCTGGCCAGTAATTCCTTGGAGTCAGTCCTTTGTATTAGGCCAGTCTACCTCCACTTCCAGATTCAGGCCGAGCTCTCCTCTCACATCCTGAGGTAAACAGAGCAGGTTCTTTCCCCTTTGGGCCCCAGAACTAGTCATTTTGAGTCACTCTTCAGCCACCATCTAACCAGAGCCTTCCTTCTCCTTGAGCACATCCCCGGCCCCACTCCTGCTCGGTTCAGCGTGGGTTGTCATCCTCAATACATACAAGCCAGTTTCTTCTCCGACTCTGCCAGCATCACCCACTCACCTGACTCAGCAAGAGTCACACACACTGCATACTTTAAAAATACCTTAGCTATATCTTGAGCATTATTCTTTCCTTCTCATTTGAAGAAAACAATAAGCCTGGAACATTTGATTGCACTTTAAGTCCCTGGCTCTAAGTAGATTAATGCCCCCCTTTGTCCATGGCTTCGACAGTGAGAAATGTCTCACTACAGACATGGGCTGCTTATAAATTGATGCAGTCAGAACAAGAGAAGAACCTTGAAAATAAAGAAGAGATTCTCTGCACCCCTAATCACCTGGATACTAAAACACTTAAATGTACCACTGTACATTTTCTAATTCTTCCAACTTTCAAGAAAAAAGAAAATGAAGAGAAAACAATTCTCTATCATCGAAGACGTGGTATTACTTGTCTAAAGGAAGAATGTAGGGTATTACAATTCCTCTGATTTATTCTTTGTTTTCATCATTACTGCAGAAGGTAATCTGATCCATCCTAATGATCCCCGAAAACCACTTATCCTTTTCCAAGCACTCAACATAAGACTGAACCTGGCTTTTGGTCCTCTTCTGTCTTTAAACTCATTCCAGAAAGGGGCTTCAGAGAATGACTTTCTAAAGTCAATACAAACTACAGACTTTGAGTTTCTTTAACAATGGGTCACAGAATGGGGATGAAAGTCCAGAACTCAGTAGTGCTCTGAAAGCTTTCAAAGCACAACACTGAACAAAGATGCAGAGATAAGCACAACCATCTAACAACACCAGAGCCCACTGGCTTACTTCCATGAACGCTGCAAGTTCTAGAAATAACAGCTCTAAAAATGACTTTTTTACTTTGTTGGAATCATCCATCATCCACTCAAACCACCTCAATATGTCATCGCCATTGCTTAGATCTAAAAAAAAAAAAAAAAAAAAAAGCCTTTCCCTGGCACAGCACAGAGGATTGAAAACTTCAGAGAATTTATAGGTTAAAAAAGAAACCTTCAGCACTGACTGCGAGCTGGCCCTACTCAGTTCTCTTTCTCTATTCCTACAACCACTGTTCCAACCAGGTGTGACACATTCAGGCCATCGCAGCATACTTACACTAAAATAAAAGACCTTCCACCTCCCCTTTATCTATAATCTAACCTCTTTTTAAAGTTCATTTTTATAAAAATGTAGTCTACACTCATTGTCTCTACACATTAAGCTCCATTGCACATGGTCATTGAAATGAAGTTTCAAATGCCACCATGTTACAATTATTCTCAGTGAGAGACTCTTACTCTGTCACATCTAATGGCCTCATTTTACTTCTCATGCCCACTTGACCTCTTGGTGGCATTCACTACTTCCCTTTTTGAATCTGTCCTTCATCTTTCCCTGAGTGCGCCCTTTAAACGTGAAGTGTCTGGAGTCCTTTGCTCAGCCCCCCTCATTGCTCAGCTAACTCCCCTTTCCATAACCTTACCCATTCACACATGTGTGACTCTGCACTCCATATCTCACTCCTTAACTGCAGTCACGTGTCCAGCGATCTGCTACTCATCACCATTTGGACAACCCATTCTCAAAGGTTCAGACCAAACCCAAGGCTTCCTTTGTACTTTCCTATCCAGAGGTCAGAGGATTAAGAAACCTGCAACCATTTTCTATTTCCCCATTTCTCTCACAACTACTCTATGTGGCTCTAGTCACTAAGTTTCACAAATTCTACCTCCCAAAATTATACCCCACCCCGTCTTCTCTTCTACATCTCCACTGTCAATGCCTCAATCCAGGTCCTTCATCTCACTCATCTGGACTGTTGCACTAGTCTCCTAACTCATCTATTCTCTTGAGTTTTTTTCCCTTCCAGTCCAGTTTCCACATTGTTGTCAGGCACTTTACCAAAATGTGAATCTGGCCCTGACTGATGGGTCAGTAGGTTGGGCATTGTCCCACAGACCAAAAGGTCATTGCCAATTCAATTCCCGGTCAGCACACCTGCCTGGGTTGCAGGGCAGGTTCCTGGTTAGGGGCATGCAAAAAGCAACTGATTGATGTTCCTTTCACACATCAATGATTCTCTCCCTCTTTTTCTCCCTGCCTTCCCCTCTCTCTAAAAGCCAATATATAAAATCTTTTAAAAAACAAAAACTAAAATGTGAATCTGTGCCAGTCCTCTGATTTAAAACCTTCCAAAGTTCCTCTCAGCCACCAGAGCAAAGACCTGCTCCCAGCATTAGACATCTGGCTCCTGATCTCATTTCCCCTTCCTCTCATGAACTTTGAAAGCTTCCCAGCTTCTCAAAAACAGATCCGCATACCTCTATGGCTTGGTACATGCTCCTTCTTCTTTTCTACGTAGTGGGCCACTATATCCTCTTGAAGACTCCACTCAAATGCCCAGGCGAAAGTAATGACTATTTCCCAGGCAGTTTGTACCAGAGGCCTCCGCTGCAATGCTTACTGCACGGCATCCCACTTCCTTGTCTCTTGCTCCCAAGCAGTCACTGAAGCCTACTCAGGGGAACAACCCAAAACCAGGATCTGTCCTTACTCATGTTCAGTCCACCCGAGATTCCTTCAGGCTCACATGGTGTCTCTCTCTCGTCACCATCTCCCAAGCATCGAAGCTCAGTAACTTCACTGACACAGTGATGGACTGTGGTGAATGTGTTTACTACGAGGCGTGGGAAAAGCATTAGTCTGTTTACTCAACTAACATTTATTAGATGTGGGATACCCAGATGAGTAAGACTTGACCCCTCCCACTGAAGAGTTCCCACTCTAGTAGGGAAACAAGCTCATTAACAGATGTTCTGTCACATGTTGTAGAAGCCCTGTGATGGAGTTATTCCAGGACATTCTGAAGACAGAGAGGCATGGAGGAGGACCATGAATGCAACAAGTGTGGGGCACTAGAAATAGAAAAGGCCACAGGAGGGAGCTTCCTGACCTGGTGGTGCCCAAAGTGAGCACCAGAGAACATAGGGAAAGAGGACAGGACAGGATAGGTGAGAAAACAGGAAAAGGAAAATATACCAACTTAAACATTTAAGTTTTTGGTATATGTCCACATATAAGCAGTAAAAGTCATGATACACTATACTATAACATTATAACAGAATATAATGCAATATAATATAAATATTAAGTTATATAACTCTTTGCAAATATATCCAGATCTTGAATTGTGAAAACACAATCCATCATCACCTGAGACACCCCTTTCTCACTCCTTTTCTGTCCTCTCTCACACCCACTAACAGAAAGAAAAAGTTTAACACATATAATGAAAACTACATGTAAGAACCTTCAAGCTGTATTGACATGTTCGGAGTCGTGCTTCTCTCTTCATGACCCTTTAACTTACGTTCTGTGCTATCCACACCAAAGTCTCTCAGACTCACCTCGGGCCTCCTAGTCCTCACAGTCCTCTGACCATTTCACCTCTTCCCATGATCACCTCCCCGGCTCCCACTGCAGAATCAGGCTAACTCAGTAATGCCCCTGTTTATTCAACAATGATGTTACCAAGAACAAGCCTATCTTTCTGTGCTAACAAGAACTTATAACAGTTCTTTTCCATCCTTTAATTTGAAACCACAGGTAGTTATTGTTATTTCAATTTCATTTCAAGTCTTTGGTGGACCTAAACTTTTCTCTTAAAAGAAAATAGCCATATCAAGAAAAAAAAAATCTTAAAACAATCATCATACCATGTAAGGAAAAAACTCAAGATTTAATTTCTGGTTTTGTTACTGTTTTACCACACAATTCCCTTGGACCATTTAATCTCAAACCTGAATAGAAATCTTAAAATATACTATGTCACAAGAAGTAATTTTTAAAATATTTTCATGTTTTTGTTACATCTTATTGACATTTTACTAATTTGAAAGCTGATTAAATACTTGCACAGAAACAGAAGATGAAATCCAAAATCATCTTTCAATTTAGTACTGACACTCGTCAGTTACTATTTAACAATTACTCGTATTAATTGCATCCCTACAAGTTCAATTAACAAAGCATATAAATAACACAATTGTGCTTGAGATTGGGGGAAAAGGGAGGGAAAAAATAGGTGATCCCTCATCTGGGGTCTGAACCTGAAGTCACACTAATGGGGAGAAGGGAAGGAAAACAAGGGGGAAGGGGAACAGCACAGATGAAAGTAGTTCAAATCAACACATGAAGTAGAAAAAAACAATCAAGTACATTCATTTCACTTACAGTTACAAGATTCCCTGAAAACAGGAGGTAAAATCCTACTTCTCCCTCCATCCAAGAACTGGGTAGCAGTACATGTTCCAGGTGGGCTTGGTGGTGCTAAAAGGAAGCAACATGGGTGTGACATCTCAAAATCTAAGTGATGAAAGACGAGCCAGCCACTCATCCTCCCACCTCGAGCACCTTTTAGAAAGTGAATCATCAAATTAAATGTTATAATCCAATTTCCAAAACTGTTCTACTTCACTTGAACTGCTGTCACCTCTCATCATCTTGCAGGCAAATGCATTTGCCTCAGGCATCCTTCTCTTTTGATTCTGTAACATCTGAAGCTCTTGGTCACACCACCTTCTCCATCCCTGACTAAACAAAGCTGGCCCCCCTCTTGGTCTCAGAGGCTACAGACCCAGCTCCTGCTCCTCATCCTTCTCCAGCCCAAAGCCTCCTCCAAAGACATGGTCCTCTGTGTCCTTGCCTCTCTGCATGCCTGTCCCTTGAGGAATTCAACCCTTATTTTGAGAGGACAAAGGTGAACTTTTTCCTTTTTAGGTAGACATTTCAACATGAGCCCTGGTTCTAGAGTTTCAGCTGCTGGGGAATCTCCCCTGAAATGTCTAAACCCAAACAAGCACTCTTACCCCTCAAAACTGGTTTCTCTTTCCAGTTATTACATGCCTGACTGTTCTTCAGATCTGGAAGCCTCGACACCATTTTTCCTCTCCTTTTCCTCTCCCTCATCCTGTTGCACTCCTTGAGTGTCCTGCCCCAACTTAACTCCATCGTTTCTTTATCACTGGATACTTCACTAGGATCTACCTCCCATTTCTTCTTTTCTCAAATTGCTACCAGTTTAATTGTCTGCTAGATATCATGGTTTTCTCCTCCTCAAAATCATACTATTGCTCCTCTTCTGAACACAGATAAGTTTTTAAATACATTCCCAGATTCTCCTACGCTCTCTTCTTTAAAGGGGGAATCCAGTCCCCTTCCCCTTGAATGTAGACTGAACTTAACTGGTTTGCTTCTAAGGAATGGAATGTGGCAATAGCACTCACTGAGCCCAACTCCCTGTTCAGTGTTCCAAGCACTCAATCCGAGGATGATTTTTTACATGGTAATGGATCACTGATTCAGGAGGGTTCTCTGCTGCCGAGTGGATCAAGTGCCACACTTTTAAGGAACTCAAGGTCTTCCACTAACTACCTTTACTTTACTTTTGAAAACAAATACACTGCTTCAGTCTAAAGCCAGTGAGCCTACTGAGCCTACGGATCCCACATGACATGACAAAATTCTGCCTAATCTCATAGAAAATGTCCTTCTTGATTCATTCCACTAAACTAAATACTTTTCATCTAAATCCAAAATCTACTTACTAAGAAATTTTTCTATTTTTTAATACATATAAAAATATCTGATTTCCAAAACTGTATTCAAGTTATGAGTTATAAATCATGACTTTGATATCTTTGTATTCCCCATGTTAATGGGCGGAGATATAACTTTTTGTTTAGAATTAGCTTTCATGAGGCTTCTTTTAAAAAAGGTCTTGAATTTTTTTAACCATGAACATATATAATAACATTTACTTGACTTTAAAAGTGTTAAACCATTTGAGAGGATAATTTGGTAGATTATCAAAAATATATAGATGGTTTATGAGTAAACAATTTGATTTCCAGTAATCTATTATACAGATATAGTAATACAAATAAGCAAAAATATAGGCATAAGGATATACTCCACAGTTTATAATAGGGATAAATCAGGAGCAACATAAACTACATTAACAGAGGAAAAAATGAATTAGGGTACAGTGGACTGCCATGCATCTGTTTTAAAAAATGAAAAAGATCTGCAGGTACTGATCTGTTCAAATCTCCATGATATATTAAATTTAAAAAGCAAGTTTCACCCTGGCCAGGTGGCTCAGTTGGTTGGAGCATCATCCTGTACATCAAAAGGTTGCAGGTTCAATCCCAGGTCAGGGCACATACTAAGTTGAGTGAGGTTCAATCCCTGAATACATACAGAGTCAACAGATCGATATTTTTCTCTCATACTGATCGATGGCTCTTACCCTCTCTCTCCTCCTTCCTCTCTCTCTGAAATCAATAAGCATATCCTCAGGAGATTTAGTTTTAAAGCCAAAAGAAAATAAATTTCACAAAGAAAATATGAGTATTTAACAAATGTGTAAAACCCATCTGAGAACAACTTTAAAACATTCCTAAAAAGGCACAATGACTTTAACAAATGGAAAGACATTTCTTATTTTGGTACAGAACAAGTCAACATCAAAAAATAGATAAATTCAATGCAATCCCTATTAAAAATGCTAGGCAATTTATACTGAACCTCCTATTAAAAATACACATGCACCGAACAGCCAGGAAAAGGCTATAAATGCTAGAGAGGAGGCCTAATCCTTCCAGATATTAAATTATATTCAAAGCCTCAATAATGAAAAGTGTGCTACTGACCCTTAGCAGAGAGACAAATTGGTGGAGTAATTCAGAAAGTTCAAAAACAGACTCAAATACACATTGAACTTCTGTACATATATGAAAAAAGGGCATCTAAAAATCAACTGGGGTAAAACTAACTTTTTAATGAACAGTTAAAATAATTTATTAGCCATTTTGGAAAAGATAAAATGAGATCCATACTTTATACCACACACAAGAATAGGTGCCAGAAAGGAAAAAAAAAAGAATAGGTGCCAAATGATCTAAATGTAAAACAATAAAGCTACGCAAGTATTACAGTGGAAAAATGGTGAATTAGCTAACCGTGATATAAGGAAAGTTGTGCTAAATCAAAATCAGAAAAAACAAAAACACAATTGTAAAATGCTTACATAATTATGTTTACATAATTAGATTATGTAATTTTTATGTTTGTTTGTTTGTTTGTTTTGCCACCAGTACACGCCATATCCAAGATCAAACCCACAACCTAGATACATGCCCTGACCAGGTATGATGCTCCAAACCAGCAGCCTGGCAAGGGCTGATTATGTAAAAATTTTAGCAACATTTTTCACATGGCAAATAAATAAATAAATAAAAACCCATCATTTAAAAAGATAATAGATAAAATGGGAGAGAATATTTCTTCATATCGCAAATAAAGAGTTAAAACCTATAAAACATAAAGAACTAAAATTGGGGAAATAAAGACTAATAAATTGACAGAAAAATGGACAGAGGACATGAATACACACACATACGTATACACACATATGTATACGTAGTCACACATTTATCTCTTTTAAAAATGTAAAAAAAAATTTTCTATTTCACTCATAAAAGAAATAAATTAAAACTACATGGAGTGCTATTTCTCACCTATCAGACTGACAAAAATTAAACAGGGTAACAAGTCACTCTTGATTAGGCAAGAGCGAAGCCGGCACTGCTTCTCCCTGGAGACACCAAGCTTCAAGGGATAAGGAAAGGAAAGGGCAGAGGAGGGCCACTCTGTGCCAGAAAGGGCAGATGTGTCAAAAGGACTGGGGCGGGGGCGGGGGGTGTCAGTTTAAAGGGGCTCCCACTGGGCAAAGCTAGGACAACTGGAATGTCAAAAATAAGCAATGATAATAAAATAAGGGATAAAAAAAAGAATCCAGGCATCTACAGAGATGTAAATAAATGAGAAATAAGGGAAGAGTACTCTTTGTGGAACAAAACCAACAACAAAACAAAAAAGGAACGAGGGAATTTTATATCACCATTGGGAAGTCAGATGAGAATCACCTATGGATTCTACAGCCTATGAGTAAAAGTTTGAGGAATATAGGGTGTTAACTAAAAACATTGCTCGACAAGATACATACTTACTGTCTGAAAGGAAGGAAAGAGGAACAACACTAGACAGACCTGGCAGACCCACCCTCAACCAGGTGATCTAAGTTAAGGTCATCAGACATCATGTCACCAGACATCATGTGCCTCTGACTGAATACCATGCACCGAGAAGAACACAATGTCCCTTGTCCAACACTTTGGCCGAAAGGGCAAAACCTGAATCTAACCATAGGAAAACTTCGAAAAAAACAAAATTGAAGGTGTTCTGGGAATAATGTGCTTGCACTCTTCCAAACTGTCAGTGCCATGAGATATAAAAACCGAAAAACTATGTCAGGTAAAAGGAGAACATATGTATCATGTCATCCAGGATTCTCTTACTATGAAGACATTTTGGGAATAATTGATGGAATCTGACTAAGGTCTGTATTTAGGTAATACTATTACATCAATTTTAATTTCTGAATTTTAGAAAATAAATAAACTTAATCAATTAAGTGGCAGGGAAAGTAGATTCTGGCCAAGAATGAATAATGTGAATGTCACAATGAGGAAACATCAAACACAAAATGAGAAACTTTTGAATACTAAAAAAAGGCCATTTAGTCTTCAAAAACGTCAATCTGATAAAAGGCAAAGGAAAATGGTAGAAATATTCCAGATTAAAGGATATTAAACACCTGTGACAACTGAATGTGATTATGATCCTAGACTGGATCTCATACCAAAAGGAGGAAAAAAATGTGACAAAGGACTTTATTAGCTCAATTGACAAAATTTTGACAGAGATAGCATATCAGGTGGAAACATTTTAAGAATATAAATTTATGAAGTAGTATCTATTATATGAGTAAATATACCCATTAGGAAATACACACCGAAATACCTAAAGGACCATGATATATACGATATTTATAAATAATTTAGAAAAATATATGCATATTTATATACATACAGAGCAAGAAATATGCACAAGTGATAAAGTAAATGGGGAAAATGTTAAGTAAAAATAGTTGTTCTTTGCATTATTCTCAGGTTTTCTGCAACTTTTTAATTTTTAATGGTTATCCTATAAATATAATTATTCAGAATTATAAATAGATAAGGTCAATAATTTTTTTAAAAACTACTGTAAGAGTCAGAGTTTAACATACTTTAAAAATAACCATTTCTTTTTTTTTTCTTTTTTAATTTTATTGTTGTTGTATTACATCCATCCCCTTTTTGCTCCCCTCTGTCCCCCTCCCCACCCACCCATTCCCCCCAAAGTCAATCCCACCTGTTGTCCATGTCCATGGTTCCTTTATACTAGGTTCTTGTCTAACTGTATTTCTTAAGTGTTAATTTGAGAAGTAAGGTTAAGTCAAAATGACCACATTACATACTAAGGAAAACACAACTGTCAAGAAGCCGAAATATGCAAAAGAAATTCTATGACATGTCAGTAAGATTATTAGCTTCTGTAGAGTCAAGCTACCTGACTCTGAATTGGGACCCCAAACCCTAAGCTTTCCTAAGCTTTGATTTTCGTCCTCTATAAAGAGGGAATGATACAAGTATCTATTCCCTAGAGTTACTGTGGGGTTAATAGAATATATTTTTTTAAGATCTTATTTATTATTTTTAGAGAGAGGAGTAGGGAGAGAGGCAGAGAGAGAATCAACGTATGGTTGCCTTTCACCTGCTTCCAGCTACAGAGCTGGCTGGAGACCTGGCTTGCAACCTGGTTATGTTCCCTGGCTGAGAATCGAACCAGTGACCCTTGGGTTCACAGGCCAGTGTCTTATCCACTGTGCCACCAGCCAGGGCTCTAGAATAATTTTTTTAAAAGCATCTTAGTCAACTGTCTAACATACAATGAACACTCATCATCATTATTATTACTATTATTTCTACCTTGTGCTGTAACATTATCTGGCATAGGGTGACGGGGCTTTGGATAACTGATTACAAAGGAAATTGGAAAAGAATTCATCATGTTTATCAGGCACCATACTCTAGTAAAGATGCTCTGATTTTAGGCCTTATGTTTTTAAGCAGACTAGCCTGGGAGTAAAAAATGCTCTTTATCAAATTCCTTTATCTTGATGGAAATATCCGATTATTGAAAAGATTCAGTTCTTCCCCATCTTATTTCTATGGTCACCAGGTAAAGTTTATCCTTTCAACAAGCTGGTCACAGTACATCTGCCACTGTAAATGAACACACTTAGGATATTTAATCTCCTGTAAACTTTCGTAGCTTGGTTAGCTTCACTCAGTCTCACAATCCCCATTAGCTCTGGATGAATTGATAAAATCAAATTTCTTCACCTGCAAAGTCTCATACTAACTGCCTGGTCAAACAGTGCAGTTCCCCTCCTCCCGAAGGCCTCCCGGAGCAGTCAGTAGCTTCCCTCCCTGACAGGAAGTTAACCGCCACTGCTGAAATGTTAACTTTCCAGAAGCATCTGTCAAGGGCAGACCATCTGTCTCCATTAACCTCAGGATGCCTAATGGACACAGGGAGCAATTCAACACTAACTGATTAATAAACACTGTCCTTCAAGAGAAAAGATACTAAATACCAATCAATAACTTTGTGTTAATCACATGAAAACTGAAAATAAACTGTGGCTGAGTTTTATCTCAAATTAATTTTAACCTTTCATGCAACATATTTCAAAACATTGCAAAATAATTTTAAGTATAAATATCACAAGTTAACCATATTAATTGTATTAAAAACTATCACACAAAATAATCAAATTGCTATCCAATGAAAATAACTTACTAATATTTACTCAGTAAGATTTTCTTTTAACTTTCACATAAAACCCAAGAATCTGTCTTTTTAAAGACAGATTCTGAAATGTAAATTCTGAGCCCTATTCGCCACCTTTTATACTTTCCTACTGAAACAAACTACAAAATTCTTTTCCTGTTTCTCATTTTTAGAGGAGGAGAAAGATTATCCTTTATTCCATGAAGAATATACCATTTCTACACCATCTTCCTTTCTGCTTTTCTCAGTGAAGTTCCCAGCCTTCCTGGACACCAGACCCCCATCATGTCCCTCCTCTCCACATCAGCAGCTCCTGGAAAATAATCTTCTTACATCATGACGTCCTTTTACCTTCAAAATTGAGGAGAGAAAAATTTTCCTCCATCTTCTCTGCTTCAGATTCCTTTCTCCAAATTTCTTTATAAAGAGAGGTATGCTATGTGCTACAAAGCTAATAATAGTGTCAACATAAGTCTAGGCTTGCTTATTTACTATTTATTTATATTGATTTGAGAGAAAGAAGGGAGAGGGAGAGAGAAAGACCAATTTGTTGTTTCACTTACTTATGCATTCATCGGTTGCATCTTCTATGTGCCCTGACCAGGGATCGAATCCACAATCTTGATGTATCACAATGATGCTCTAACCAACAAAGATACTCAGCCATGACCTACTATTTACTTTTGAGTAAGTAATATATTCAAATAGTTCAAAATTCAAAAGGTAAAAAAAAAGGTATTCAGGGAAAAGTCTCCCTGTCCTCCAGCTACCTACCTCCTTCTCTGAAAGGCATAAAATGTTAGTCCATTTTTTATCTATCTACCTACATACAGATAGATATATAGATATAAGAGCTGGTTATAAATTCTCTTTTATGCCCTGTCCTTACTTAAGGTTGTACCTTTAAAAATACCGCATACAGCCCTGACTGGTAGCACAGTGGATAAGGCGCTGGCCTGTAAACCCAGGGTCACTGGTTTGATTCCCAGCCAGGGCACATAACCAGTTTGCAAGCCAGGTCTCCAGGCAGCTCTGTAGCTGGAGGCAGGTAAAAGGCAACCATACATTAATGTCTCCCTCCCTCTCTGCCTCTTTCCCTTCCCCTCTCCCTAGAAATAATAAGTAAAATCTTTAAAAAAAATATATATATATATATATCATACAAAAATATTAACAAGCTTCCACTTTCTATTTTTAGCTATAAATGACTTTTTAAATATGTGCTCTAGCCTCTTGTCCCATCAATTCATTCAATACACATTGTGCTGGACAAGTCTGCCTGATTTAAAAAAAATAGTAAGTACATGTTCAACCCCTGAATTTAAATATTTTCTATATGAGGTCTGTCCCAAAAGTATTAAGCCAACGTCAATATAATTAAAACAGTTTGTGTGGCTAATACTTTCGGGACAGACCTTGTATATTTGACCATGTTATTCTATCAGCACTGAACTTCTTGGATGTGAAAATTATATTGTGGTTATATTGAGGAAAATCCACTTTAGCAGGTACTAAAAGGTACCATGTCATGGTTTCTGCTACTCACATTCAAGTGGTTAAGAAAGCACTAGAAATATATATACCACAGAGCATGTGGGCAAGTACAGCAAAATATTAACAGATTAATCCAAAAGAAAGGCACCTAAGCATTCAGAGTACTATTTTTCTAAAGATTTTTAAATTTCCCAATAAAAAAGATGGGGTAAAAAGGCTCTGATACTTTTCAGAGTCCCCTCATTTGCCACCTTAAAACATGCAAAGGCCATTTCCCAATTCCCAAGCCAATCTCCTACCATAGCCTAACCTCATACCACTTGCATTCTCCCACAAGAAAATTAAAATGAGTCCTTTAGCTATTCTTAACTATTGGTCCTTCAGACTGTTCAAATTTCATGGCTCCTTGGGGTCCTCCCCTCTCCTTGTCCTTGTCCTTGTCCTGGCCACTCTTTGGGGTCCTCAGACTTTATTGCATCTCACCATTTCATGGCCTATGCATCGGAAACATAGCCCAACAGAAACTCTTAATGAGCAACTCTCCTGCAATTTCCAGCTCAATGAATGTACATAACAGGTGTTAAACATTTTTTTTGTTGTTGTTGTTGTTGTTGAGAGACTGGACTTCTTTAAACAGAGAAAGGCAGGGGCGCTACTTCTGAGCAAATGAGGGAAGGTCCCACAGCTCACTTACAGTCTTCCTAGAAATGCATCTCCAGTCTCCTCAGCTTCTTCTCCGTACCTGACGCTCATCTCATCTTTCCTATCCTTCCACATTGTCACAACTGTCTTCTCTCTGACACAAACAATGACAGATTATCCACTGAGAATGGAAAAACCTGTTTCACAACCCCAAATAAAGCCACTCTCAAAGTCAGAAGAGCCAAAGTCTCTGAAACTTTATTTATATAACATGACTCTCTGACACTATAATAAATTGTAAACCATGTGAAAAAAGAACGTCTCAATTATCTGTCTGTGGAGTATTCCTTCAAAGTACCCATTCACCAGTGTGAAGCTAGGGGGACCTGCCTCTAAAGGGGTTTATTTCCATTAGTCAAGATAACGTTTGAGACATCTGAATACAGGTGCAACTATCATGTTGACAAGTTGTGTCTAAAAACACTATACTTCAGAAAAGTTGATTCACTAACAAAATATACAAATGATACCTACTTTAAAAAATAAAAACAGTATCTAACCTGGAACACGATACAAACTGAAACTGCACAAATGCACAATAAAAAGAATCTATGCGTCAATTTTCTCTCCTGAGAACAAGTCACAGACCTGGAAGGAACCTTAGTTCAACCCTCCCAAAACTGAGATCAGAGAGGCTAAGCACCTAGTCTAACATCTATAACTAAAGAATTCAAGCAAGGATTAGAACTCACATACATTTCTCAGGCTTCTCTGCCCATCTTACCTCTCATTTTCACAAATTTAACCTTATGTCCAAAAAAAGCAGAATAGGTAGTAAAGTGCAAGACCTAATTGTGATCAACTATGCCATTAACCAGGTAACATTAAGTAAATTGTCTCATCTATAAATTCAGATTGAATTAAACTAGTTCTGAAGCCTCTTAAAGCTATAATATATTCTGATCCTTGACAGCGACATAAGTAATACTTGGGCATTTAAAACAAATCTGATGCTGTCACATTTTTTTATACCAAACTTTGTTACAGTTTAAGCAGTTTAAAGACATTATTTTAACCCAAACAACACCTGTCTTTACCAAAAACTTCCTAAGTAGAAAAAACCCTGAAATTCATTATCTGCATGATTACTATTACCTCAATTTTGGAAGAATGGCCTTTTGCACAAAATTTAAACTTTAATCTGAAGCCAATTTGAATGCCCAAAGAATCTGGGAAGTTTTACATTATACATTACCTTCTCCATTCAACACAAAATATATTATATAAACACATTAAAGTTTAGGAGTTTGCATCAGCAGAGAACTTTCCAGACTACAACAGCCTTAAATGTCAGAGTAAAACTTGTCCTGAGCTCCGGTATGCCATTAGTCAGGCTAAAAAGATGTCTGTGGTAACCACAGGATGTAACAGGGCTCTCCATACTGAGAATGGGGGGGGGGGGGGGGGGGGGGAATCCAAAGAATAAGGAAGGAGAACAGAAGAAACATGAAAAAAGAACCCAAAGAGGAAAAAAGGGAGCCAAGAACACAGAAAGAAAAGAGAATAAACAAGCAGGAGAGAAATGGCCAAAAATGTCTTGTCAGTATCCTGGGGTCATGGTGTCCCAGCAACCCACAAGCCGTTCAGATACACTCCAGGCACGTTTAAGTGCTTTTGTTTGTTTGTTTTCTTTTGTTTAGTTTTGGACAGAAAGTCTGCCCACAAAGGACATGTTTACTTGTGCCTGTTCCTAGACTCCATGTGGAGAATTAGGAGGCGTCCAATGTGTGAAAAGTAACACAGAAAGTGCTACAATCTAAAATACACAGGACTGTTTACCTGGCATGTTCCGGACCTGACATGTTCCTGGTGAGTCATCTGCCCAGAACTTGGTCCTCTTCACTCCAAAAGAGCACAGCGATCCAAAAAGATATTTTAGCAAGTAATATGTGTATTTATAAAGTTGCATTTCAGTGCTTTCAAACAACTGGTACTCTCCAAAAGCAACAACAAAATGCTGTCAGAAGGGGGCATTTCCAGTCAGACTCCCGGGACACCACAGCTGCAGCAATTCAGGCCCCTCCTTCATCAAGGGGTGGGGACCTTGGAACACAGAATAAGCCTAGGATATCATGCCACCATCATGTCCCCCATTGGAGAGCAAACACCGTTCAGCTATTACATGGATAATCAATTGGATAGTCATTTTTGATATCTTTTTTAAGCAAATCTGTCATTGGAATATGTCAATCATTTAAAACCTCAAATGATCTTCATTCTGCAAATAATATGAATTGACTAAATAGGGTGTTAATTCATTAAGTCTATAAAAACCTGGTTCCAAACTGTTAACAAAACGACAAAAATATCTGACAAAGAGCAAACTCCTATGTGCCTTTTCAGAAGAATTAGATTAGTAGCAAATGGAATCTTAATTCCTTTACAAGTGCAGGTAAAGGAAGATCAGTATCTTTTGCCATGAAAATAAGAGAAACCTACAAATACAACCAGAGCAATAACCTTTCACAAACAGGCATAAAATAGAAACAGATTTCAGAGCTTATTAAAAAGTAGGCATTATACAATTTCTTAAAACTAAAGAAGATGAACATTTAATCTCTCTGGAAACATAAAAAAATACAAGTACAGACTTGTAGAAAATGGACCTTATATGCAATGAATGCATGTTACATTAATATAAACACACAAGACAATTATCAATGACCTGAACAATGAACGGATAAGAAGCTCGATGTAGTCGTGAACATTCCAAAAAGACTCGGCACTAACGAAAATTCCCCTAGAAATAGGAAACAAGCACTCAAGGTCACAGGCCATGTAGAGAAAGATCTGCAGTAGGATTTTTTTATGAGTTGTTTAAGAATAAATAAAAGTATCAAGCAGGTTCCCAGAAACTCTTCCTAGTTGCATCAATACCATCAATGAAAAGGATGCTCCAGAAGCCGAGCTCTTCCAGACACAGGGTCCACCAGCTTTCCTAAGAAGGGTTCAACTTCAGGTTTTCTGATGTCCACAGCAAAAGTACAGCAAAGAGTGCCTGAGACTCACGCCTAACTCCTAAAGGAAAAAGCAGGCCAGACACACTACGGACAGTCTAATGAAGGAGGGCTGGATCCCCTGACCCTGAGGTTCTAGCAGCGCTCCATGCTAAGCCCAGTCTTGCTTCATGGCTATCTTTCAAAAAGCTAGAGTATTCCTGGTGAGGATTTACAATTGTACCATGACATGAACAAGCACACTCATAGTGCTTTAGGGCCAGAAACTCACTAACCCTTCATTTCACAGATGCTCAGCCTCTGGCACAGACCCTGGACACTCCCACGGCTCAGCAGCTGGTGGGAGCTGGACTCGAATCTATGTGAAGCAGTGGCGCAGTATCTAAAGAGACAGGCATCCACCAATCGTGGTTACACACTCTCCAACCCTCGTCCTCTTTCCTCCAAACTATGTAAGATCTGGTGGAGCACAGACAGAGGACTTCTGACAGGGAAAGGAAGAAGAAAATGTGAAGGGTGGGCTGACCATAAAGGAAATCCACTGGGAGGCTCACCCACCAGAAGCCAGAAGCCTAGCTATGAGAGTAACACAAATGTCACAAGTTGGAAGGTAGGGCCCTCAGGAGATACTGGAGAACAAAGAGAGATGTTGCCAAAGTGCTAGCACATTTACATACAAGGAAAGAGTCTTAACCCTCTAAAGCACAGGAGATGTTTAAGGTCTGGTGGAAGGGGTCTGGAAGGGGTCGGGTGGAAGGGGTCTGGAAGGGGTCGGGGAGAAACTTCAAGATGGAGGGAGGGGATCACACAAAAAACCTCCCTCCCTCTGGCTTCCCAGTGAAAACCAGCCCATGGTCCACCCCTAGCACTCAACACCAGCTTCAAACTGTCAGGTACGAAGAATTCAAAACAACTTCACAGGTTTCGTTATGATTATGTCACAGATATTTGAGTCAAACATGACTGCAGCCATGCCCAGTGTGGTTTAGTTGGTTAGAGTATCACACCAGTAGACTGAAATGTCACAGGTTCAATTCCCAGTCACAGCATATACTTACGCTCCCTTCCCCTGTCCCTAAAATCAATAAGCATGCCCCAATAAGCATGTCCTTTGGTGAGGGGAAAAGGGAAGAATGGAAGGAAGGGAGGAGGGAAGGAGGGAAAGGGGAGGGAAGGGGACAGGAGGAGGAACTGCAGACATACATGGGTAGCAAATCACATGCAGTATCAATACTTTTCAAAGAAACAAACAGCTTAAAATCCAAGGCCATATCTGTGAACTACAGTTTAAAATCAAATACCCGGATGCCAAGTCAACTCTAAGATTTAAGGTTCAACCATTTTACAAAAGCAGTTAGAAAGCAGAATTTTAAGATAAAATTTAATCTAGTACATGTAAAGAGCAGTGAGATCTCTTGGCTTCAGGCCAGTTTTGTGGCCTGTGCTACATAAACGATTTGTTTCCTAATCCATAAAACACACCCAGTAACAAGCATCGTGTGTGCCCTCCAGAAATTTGATTTAAACTAGTTAGCGACCGTAAAGCAATCTAAAACAGTGAACAGTGTGTGAATCTTGAGCATAACTTTGGAAAGGCATTGGATTTAGGTCAAAGAGCAGCACTGGATGATATTTTGAAGTATTCAGCAGAAATGAAAAGGAAAATTCATTAATTTATTTTCTAACAAAGAAGTTGGTGTGTTAACTAGTCTAGTCTGAACATAGATAAAACATGCTAGAGCTTTCATCTTTACCCTCCCATTCCCTACTCCTCACCCATTTCTTCTTTTGTGTTTTCCATCTCTCAGATAAATTATTTTTTCTCCAAAAAGATCTTCCTATTCTTTTCCTCCAATAAATTCACTCACATTAGAACGTATCATCAAAGCCTCACTTCAACTCACCTCAAACCTTGAGCCCATCTTGACTCCTGGCAGCTGGGAGTCTATTTGAATCTGGGGTGCTTCCAAGGCACTACCTGTTAGCCTGCCTTGGACTCTGCAGGAACCTCTCCCCTAAGTGCCCCTCTGCCCAAACATCCACTCTGGATTAAGAACAGTGTGGCTTGAAGATTACCTCCTAGTACTTCCCACCAGATTGAAATCCCAGAGCCCCTTCATTTAGAAACTGCAGAACCTCCACTGTTCCAGAAAGTCCTCCAAATAGTGGATGGCTATACCCAGACTTATTCCTCATGCCAATCGGCACCTCCTTCCTGCAGCCATGACTCTTCTAGGAGGCAGTGAACTTCAGACAACATCCAGGTTAATGCTGTAGGAGTCTACTATGGACCCAAACCCGTAAGATTTTAACTAGGAAGAACTACGTCTCATAACAACCATTTGATTTAGTGAGCCTACAATTATGCAATGTGCCCCCATTATACCCTGTAGCTGTGTATCTACATGACTAGATTTGCTACTACATTTAGGTTTAAGGAGCAGCAAACAGTTTTGTCATTTAATAACATCGGATATATTTCACTGTATTTTAACTGGAGAATCTACTTACTATTAGGTAACAAAACCCAACCTGAGTTTTAAGAGACCCCAAGGTTTTTTTTAATTTTATTTATTTATTTATTTTTAAAGATTTTATTTCATTATTTTTAGAAAGATGGGAAGGGAGAGAGGCAGAGAGGGAGAGAGACATCAATGTATGGTTGCATTTCACCTGCCCCCAGCCACAGGCCTGACTGGAGACCTGGTTTGCAACCTTGTTATGTGCCCTGGCTGGGGAATCGAACCTGCGACCTTTGGGTTCGTAGGCCGGCACCTTATCCACCGTGCTACCAGTCGGGGCCTAACCCCGAGTTTTTACAAAATATACAGAATTCTCAAGAACTCTCAAAATAAAATCAATTAACCTGCTCTTTTTATTTTCTGGCACCTCAGAGGCAGTTGGCTGCTTCAAAACAAAACTGAACATCTCTTTCCTGGCCCCTGGCTACCAGAAATTCATTGAAGTGGATGATACACACAAACTTTATACCTTTTAGATAGCTGCTGATGCTCTGGGTGAAGAATGGAAGTTAAGGGGTTCGAATCAGTGGTGGGAATGACAAACAAGGTTTTCCCATGATGCAGGGGGTCTTGACCCATAGCCGTGTCCACCTGCGGCTGAGCAAGGGGCACTCCTGTCATAGGCCCAGGAGGACTAGAGAGCAAAAGTGCCAATCTGTTCAGAGTTGCACTGTGGATGCCAATCTCAGTGTTCTCAACTTGGTCATCATAAAAAAGGGGAGAAAGATTATTTCTGGTCTCAATGATAGTACTGCACTTTCTCGCCTGAGGCCCAAAAGAGCTGGCAGAATCCACAAACTTCTCATTTTCTGTAAAGAACATGACATCTGTCACTATGTTGTGAGAAAACCCTTCAACGAGAAGCTAAAAAGAATAGGACCAAAGTATACAAGATTCAGCATCTTGTTATTGCACGTGTCCTGCAACACAGACACCAGCATATTGCTCTGAACAAACAACAAAGGAAAGCAAGGACAAGGCTAGATAAGGTGCTAAACTTCTGACGAAGAGAATGGAGGAGGACAAAGAAAAATGCCAAAAGCAGATTGCCAAGAGACAGGGGCTGTCCACTGAGAGCTTCTACCTAGAAGTTGGGGAGTCCAGTCAAAATTGAGATTTTTGTTTTAAAGAGTAACAAAAAAATTAGGACAAACATCAAAAAAATTAACCCATTTCAACCTTTTACAACTCGGTTTGCCAGACAGCAATCTTTAAATGACGTAACGTTGCAAACATCACACAACAGGTGCTACAACTTGAAAATGAGGGTCAACAGGTAGAGAATCACAGAACTTCAGAGACATTTAAACCACTGGCCCTCAAAACACAGTCCCCTGACCAGCAACAGTGGTAACCACCTGGACACTTGTAAGAAGTGCAGATTATTAGTCCCCATTCCCCTGATCTACCCAGTCAGAAACTCTGGGGTGGGGTCCAGCAATCTGGGTGTTAACAAAGCCCTCATCCAATGCAACCACCCCACGGAGGAGGATATGAAGCCAGTAACTTCCTTCAATTCTTCTATCAAGTTAGTAACCAAGGTCACTTGAGGGCTCCCAATAAACATTCAAAATTTTTCTTAAATCACGTATCTTAATCCAAGCAGCCCAAAAGAATCTTCTGGGCTGAATAGATCTGATCTAGACCATAGTATGAATTCTATCACTGCTATATAGTCAGATAGACAGGCAGATATATTTTTTCTTGTCATGAGCAATTTACATTTAATATCAAAAAAAGACTTCACATTATTAACCTCTCCACAAAAGCAACAACTCAAATCTCACAGGCTTTTTTGTTTAGTTATTTGGGTTAACTTTGGTTGCTGTTAGCAGTGGTGGGTTTTAGTTTTGTTATGGTTGGTTGTGTTTTGGTTCAGTTTTGAGGGCAACAGCAGTCGTTTACGGAACACATGATTGATCGTCTGTTTTTGGTTTGTGGGCTTCTCAACTCAACTTCACCATAAAGGTTCACACCAAAGGTGTTTGAAGAACAATTATAAAAGATGAAGAGGGTAGAAATTGTTAAAAGAGAAAGTAAAGGAGCGATCATAAAAGGCTAAGAGGCCAGAAACTGCTAAGAGAAAGTAGCACCTCCTCTATACGCATGAAAAGAAAACTTCACATTTTTACCTTGGAATACATAGTATGATGTTTTTAAAACAACCGATTTATATTTTCATTTATGCTTTACTTACTCCAGAATAAAATTAGTTGCCATTTGTGGATCATCAAGTGGCAAACTGATAGGAAGCTAGCCTGTGTCCCAGGGACAAGGACAGGCCTGTGATCCAGCCTCAAGGAACACCACAAGGTATGTGAGGATAGACAGCATGGAGAGTAGGCGGGGCATCACCTTCTTCACATTCTAGATCCCATGCTGGGCTGTGCCATCAAACCTATCCAGGTAGCATCTACCATGTGAAATGGAATCTGCCATTTTCAGCCTCAGGCTCTCTCATTCTAAACAGATGTTTGATGTACCTCATACCTTTTTGTATAAACATTTCAAGCCCAGTAGTGGTTAGCTGCACAGCTAAACATCTGTTTCTATTTATGTTCCACGTATCCTCTTTGAGCAGTTTATAACTTGGGTGTTAGGATTACCAGAGATAGATTTAGAGGTTTAAGAAATAAATGTTTCCAGTCCTGTTTCGCATAGCTGTTTTCTCAACATCATGCCATACTGGAGGTATTTTCAGTTCGCTTTTCACGTTGTGTTAACGTATATAAATTACCTTCTACTTTGCAAACCGAACTTTCTAACTAACCTAGTTCAGCACCTCACTTTATTTCTCTTAAGAAGACTCATGATCAAGGGTACAACATAACAGAAAAACTACCCCACCTGATTTACACTTTCACCTCTCCTCTGTAGATCAGAGGTGTCAAACTCATTTTCTCTGGGGGCCACATCAGCCTTGCGGTTGCCATCAACGGGCTGAATGTAATTCTAGGATTGTATAAATGTAACTACTCCTTAACAGTTAAGCGAGCCGGGTAGAAACAAGATGCCAGTCCAGGTAAACAAGGTGGAGGGCCAGATTCGGCCCACTGGCCTTGCATTTGCCACCCATGCTGTAGATCCTGAGCACCAAATCTTCCTGTGACTTTAGTTTTCAATCCACCATCAAATATAAAGTCAAAAATATCTTCCAGTAACACCTTAAAACCTGTGAACGGGAAGCACAGTGTTAAGCCCTAATAAACATGATTCAAGACTTTTTCTTTTAAAGACAGAATACCTTAGCCTAAGTGTTTACCTGTCAAATAGTTAACATAAACAAATCCTCTATAATCTCACAGTCCAATACAGAAGCCACTAACAACCAAAAATACAGCTCTTATGTAACACTAGCCCAATTTCAAAATGTTCAATAGCCTCAGATGGCTAGTGACTATCACTTCCAAGTCAATAAAAATTTATCATTAGAATCATTCTTCTGTCACCTGAGAAAACTTTACAGGACTGTGCTGCTTCACAAATAACTCTGGTCCTACTAAATCTGAAAGTTACAGTGCAATGAAATATGACGAAGCCCCTGTATTCGGCTAGGGTGCATAAAAGTGTGTCCTTTGGTAATGTAATGCTCTTTCTTCCTTCCTAAATAAATTTAAAAGTGATCATGTTGAGCATCCCTCCCATGCACACTAGTAGCCAAGAAAAGTTGTTCTGGTCAACTGAGAATGAAGTTAGGAAACAAGTGAAAACCTGATTTCTCCCCATCCTTCCTATTCCTTTCACAAGAATGCATTGGCAGTATTTTGTCTTCTCTCTGCAGGGATGTTCTGTCTGAGAACTAGAAGAAAAGCTGGTGAGAAAAGTTAGGAGTGAAGGTAGGTGAACACCACTACTAAAAATACAACTCAAATTCAATTTGGACTGACGCAATAAACTGTCTACTCCAGGCCAGCAACGCAAAAGGTAAACAAAATAATCACCGTTTCCACCTTTCAAGAGCTCAATTTAGCAGGGGTGTCTAACTTGTAAACAAAAACAATATGATACGCCGTAATAAATACAGTCAGGCATGTGTGTACAAGATATAGAGATGACCAGGGAAGGGGATTTTTCATGTTTTCTAAGAAGCAGCTGGGGAAATTTCCTGAAGAAGGTATGCGAGAAGCAGAAGAGAAACCTAGGCAGTGCTGTGTTAAGGACCCGCAAGTGGTTTGGCAATGACGGAGAAAAGCATTTTGGGGGGTCAACAAAAGCATTTTGGGGGGATAGGGGCGAGAATAAAAGGAAGGACGCTGGGCTGGAGAGCTGTTTGCATGCCAGACCTCAACATGACGTTACTTAGGGTTATGTCAAACTTGACTTTGCAGATCTACAAATTGTCCTCGTTCAAACTGCAAGCAACGTGAAAACTAATCCCTAAAACTTGATAATAGGCTTAGTCTGTCACATAACTAACGATACCAGAAAGCAATCACCGTAACACGACCAAGACATTTCTTCATGGCACAGTACCATTTACTAAAACATATTTAATAACTTAAAAAAAAAACTCTTTATAACTCTCGGTTGTCTGGGAAAAACCTGTGTTTCCTGTGAGTTTTATATGGAATAGCCCTAGAAAATATATCAATAAATACGTTTTCAAAACAAACGGCTTACCCATGTTATTTAAGTATTCCCATTTAGAGTTTATCTGACCAGGAGACAAACAAAATAAATCAAAGGGAGAATGGGGCTGTAGAAGCTATGCTTCTGTATACCAGATCAAAGGAGCGGTTTTCTTCCGAAATTTACATGGCAGAATTTATGCTACTCTGGATGCTGCCTTGGATTTTCAGCTACATCCAGCCAGTAACCACCAAAACGGCATCATGCCCAGCAACCTAAAGGACTTTGGCGGCTGCTTACCTAAATCCTTGCAAAACAATTGCATCCTCTGGACTCTTCCCATCATGTTCTATGTATGTTCAAGTCTCAAAATAAAAGCAAAACAAAAAATACCCATGGAATGTGTTTTCTTTAAATTACTAGGATCCTCCCCTCACTTTTGTCTTCACCAAAAAAAAAAAAAAAAAAAAAAGGCCTTTAGGCCTTAAAGGATTCACCAAGTCTCCTTGCTTTTATACAAGCAAAGCTTTCCAGATAAAAATACTTAACATGTAAACATACGTATATAAACTCACTGGCCCACAGGCAAACATATAGTTAGTCCTCCTCACACAAACATGTGGCCTTAAATAAAGGTATATTTTTAATGCAGAGTATATAATGGTTGAGTATGAGTTCTGGAGTCAGCCTACCTGGGTTCTAGTCGCAGATCGTCACTGACCAATTTGAATCTCGAAGCTTCTATTTCCCCAGCTGTAAAATGGGGGAAACAATGTGACATCAAGTACATATATCCATGTCTGCCTAGCCACAATGCCAGCACTTACTGATCCCACATAGTGACTGATCAATTAAGTGTTAGCTATTTTTACCATTTCATCCTTAAAGATGGATGGTTTCACAACTATTCCATCAAGCTGGTTTACCTCTGTAAGTTGTCACTCCTCACTGCATCAGAAACACTTAGGGAGGTTTTGTTTTTGCTGTTGTTGTTTTGTTTTTTTAATGCACGATATCCATGCCCTACTCGGACTTGAGTTCAAGGGGTCCTGAATTGGGTGGGGCATCCCACGCAGTTCTTTCAAAGCTCTCAAGTTGTTTATAACATGCAACCAGGATTAAGAACCACATACAGGTCTTCTCTCTATACGGCCCAGGGATACACATGCGTGTCAAGTCTGTGTAATTTCTTCGTACGGAAGCAGTACAAGGGCGCCAGACCCGTGCCCCGACTCCAGGGCCCCCTCAACCAGAGGGATGAGGCTCACCTAGATGCTGTGCCGACGAACTCCAGAGTGCGGTGGGATTTACACCCACATCCGAATACTGCTCAGCAAGGCTCGACTCCCCCGACCTGACCCAGACGATCAGAATCTGCCCGGTGCACGTTCCCCCTCACCCCTTCCCCGCAGCAGCCCCCTGCGGACGAGGACACCGGGCCCTAGGGACGTGCGTCACTGCACCCTCCCTCCCAGCCCACTGCACGTGACTCGACACGCGCCAGCTGCACGCGGACTCCAACAAAACAAAAACAGAGGAGGCCAGGCAGCCTGCGGGCGGTTGCGGGGGCGCTTGGGGGTGGTGGGGAAGGGGCGCGCCGGCCACCCCTGCCCAGCGCTGCGCCGCCTCTGGCAAGGCAGGCTGCGCTCCCTGACAAATGACACACCAGGGGAGAGAGGGCAGAGGGCGCCACCCTGTTTACAGCCCTAGCTCCAGGCGGTCCCCGCCCGGAAACAGTCTCCCGGGAAAGGGCCTTGGAGTGCGCACCCACCCGCGGGCCGGGGCTCCGCTCAGAATAAAACCGTTGCTATGGCTCTGGGGTCGGCCAGCACAAGTCTGTGCTCCTCCTCGGCCCACCGCCCACGGTGGCTGCGTGTCAGCCCCCGTCACGACTCTGCTACGCACTTCACCCTCATCTCTCTGCTCTTGCGCTTCCCGCAGACCACCCTCACGTGGCCGCCTCCTCCCTTCCACGGCCCCCCCTCCCCTGCAATGAGGCTGCAGACCCTTGCGCACCTAGGGACCCAGCGTCAGCTCCCAACACGTGAGACGACACCCCTTTCGGACCACCCAGCCCACCTCTCCCGCACCGGGGTAGAGGGAGAATTCCTACAAGCTGTCAGCAGCCTAGCTTTCCCTACAGGAGAAGCTCTCCCTCACATCCTACTCCCCCTTTAGCCTAGCTTCCAGCTAAATCAGATACTTAACGGGGAGGGGGGGGGGGCGAAAAGGTGGAAACATATTGAATGTCTTCCCTAATTCCCAAAACAAGATGCAGCTCTTCCCTTCCACTCACCCTCAGACTTCCCTTATGGTCCCACCCAATGCAACTTACAAATAGAAATGCCCACCGCACACCTGCTACTCCGCCTGCCCTCTGGACACCTGGAGACTCACCCGGCCCGCCTTCAGAAGCCCGCACCCGGTGGGGTGGGAGCGCTACCGTCAGGTTTCCTAAAGTAAGAGGGAGAGGGGACAGGCACCCCCTAGCCCCTCCCGGGAGCAGGTCCTCCTTTCCCAGGACTCCACCAGGTCCCTCCCAGAGAAAGGAGTTGCCAGAGGCCCGAGAGCCGGAGTGCTTCTCGCTTGAAGAACCCAGGCACCTCGTCCTCTATAAGCGCCCCCCTCCCCCACACGCACTCCGCCTTATTTCTGGTGGACAGCAAGGTGGGGTAGGTGGGAGAAGCCAGCTAGCGAGCGAGTGCCCTCGAGGTTCGGGATATTGGTCTCCACTGAGTGAAGAGGTGGGATCTCGAAATGGAAACAACCTCCCTCCCCCCCTCCCTCCCCTCCTCCTCTTCTTCTGTTTACCTCAAGTTTGAATTTTATCTGCGCAACATTAGCTGGAATGCGGACATTGAAAAAAAAAAAAAAAAAAGCACTCACAACCCGGCAGCAGCTCCGGAGGAGCCATGTGGCATCTAGCCACCTCAAAGGGGAGAAAAGTGCTCTCAGTAACACAAACATGGCGAAATCGCCCTGGCATTCCCGGGTTACGCTGCGACCCCTACCTCCCCTCGTCTAGCTCCCCCAACAGCCCTGACTTGACCTGCCGGCCCCGCCTGAGGGAGTCCGAGGGTGGAACCTCCTAGGGTGTGCGAAAGAGGAAATAACAGAGTCCGCTGTGGAGATGTTTCTGCTGGACCACCGGACGCTTCATTGCCCCCAAAGGTCTAAATTGAGAACAAAATTCCCATCCGAGAGTCTGGCCACTGGGCCAGCTTTCCCCGCCCTTCAGAACTTACCTTTGGAGCTCAACACATGCTGCAGCTTAAATCCTTTTCTCTTTCCTTCCTCCAGAGCGGAAAGCAAGGGGGAAAACGATGCGCATGTACATTTGTAGAGCATGTTCTTCTAGAATTTCCCTTTGGTTATCATGGGGTGCGATGAAGGCTCCGGAGACAGGTGCAGTGCCGGCTGAGGCTGCAGCTGAAAGTTGTTCTCTCCAAGGTGGGCGGTGGGGTCTCCAGGCTCCCGCTGAGGACCCAATCTCCCCGCGCGTGCCCCCCACCTCCGGGCATGGCCCCCTTCTCCTCGCAGGCTCCCGCTGCATACGGCTCGGCTGCAGGGGAGGTGGCGTAGTTTCTCTTCCTCCCACCTCTTCTCACTCACTTGTTTTCGTAGCCGTGGACTCCCCTAATGCTTTCCTCTCCACAATGTTGTTTCATTATATCATGTCCATCATGTGACACCGGAGAGGCTTCTCTATGGAAACTTAAAGGGGCTCCCACGTGACTGCAGCAGCAGCAGCAACAACAGCAGCAGGACTGGCAGCGGAGGACGCAGCATGTGTATCACCACCCGCCGAGAGCCCCTCGCAGCAGCCCGGAGAGGCTTCTGGCGCTGCCCAAGTCCAGATAAGGCAGCCAGGGCACCCGGGAGCTGTGGCGTCTGTGCCTGCGTGCAGCCCTCATGACATCGGAAACCGAACAGAAGGAGCGTCCTTAAATCCTTTTTACAGTCACAAAACCCACGCTCTGTTAAAATGACATTTCGTGGCTCCTACTTTATTTTCCACAAGAGCAATGAGTTCTCTGTTAGGTCTAATTAAATGTTGCCAAGTCAAAGAGAAAAACCGGATTTGTACCTGTGGCAGTTTAACCAGCTCTTGGGTAGAAACACATAAATGACAAAACAATAACAGAAATAGAATCAGGCATCTGATACATAATTACCATCGCCACCAGCTTTAAAGCTTTCTGGAATTACATTCCTCTGGTAACTGTGGATGATGCTTGCAGGAGGCAAAATGCGATGCAGTTTTCTCTTCCGCAGCTATATTAGGGCTTTGTTGCTGACAACAGTGAAAACTTGTTTGTGTCAGGAAGTGTGGTACGCAGATATGACCTGGAAGGTACAGACAAAACCCAAGTGGCAGTTTTGTTTTGTTTTTTTTTTTTCATTACTTTCTGACCACATTGTTTGAAATGGTGAGAAGCAGCTGGTCTGCTGTAAAATGCATTGAGTGTGGTTGGTAGGAAATAAAATCATCAAAAAACATATTTTTCCCTTAATTGTACTTTACATGCTAAACACTAGAAATTATAGATGGGGGAGGGGAGGAGTATGTGCATTTTTACCAAAATTTTGTCATTTCTAATACTTAACAAACACTTGGAAAGACTTACTCAAGTCCAGTGATGTCTGGACACTGTCACATCAGTTTTGAGTGCCTTCGGCATTATTGACTAACACCTCTCTTTATAGGCTGATGACTATAACTCAAATCTCTGCCTTAAAAGTTTGTGTGGACCGCAGAGATTTTACCCTGTAAATCTAAGCTAAGTAGCTATTTCTATGCTTCAGTTCAAGCTTTTCCATTTATAAGAAAAACTCCCAGTTTGGATGGGCAGAATTATTTAAAACTTTGCACACAAGCGAAAAGTGGGGTGGAAGATCACCCTTTCTTTCGGCTTTTCTTTCACTGGGTGTCTTCTCACCTCATCAGTTTACCTCATCAGCCATGATGAATGAGCTTCCACTACATCCCTTCTAATAATTCCATAATATGTCCCTCAATTTTTACTTTCCTATCCAATGTGTAGTTCTTCCATCCCGCTCCCCTTTTCTGCCCTTGCCTCCCAAACCAGCCCCTGTGCTGCCTGGATACTTAGCTCAGGCCTCCCAAAAACCTCCCTCCCAGTCCTCCTACCCCTGCAGTTTACCCAACTCCACCGCCCCCCTCCCTTGCCAGCCGCTTCTCTCTTCTCAGCAACTCTACCCTCTTACCTCTCTTTGACCTCCTTTATTCTCCTTCACAGCCTGGCCCTTAACTTCTTGGCCTCCTCTTCCCCTTCTTTACCTGCAATACCTGTCCCTACTGGGGTCTTCTTCACACCTTCTATCAGGTCCCATCTCTTCTGACGCCAAAGCCCAGCATTCCTCAACAGCTCGGCCTGGTTGGCTTCAGCCAGAGTTTGTGCCCACGTCCCAGGGCGGGGAAAGGAGCGTGCGATGCACAGCGAGGGGCAAGAACCCCCTCGGCCGTGGCCCCCCACCTCACCTCCCTCCGCCCCTCCTGAGCCCGGGTGGTGGCGCTTCCTGGGCGGATGGTTGGGACTTGCTGCAGCAGCTGCGGTTCTGCTGTGTCATGCAAGAAGGAGGGCGGCCGGAGCTGGAGGGGGAGGAGGGGAGGAACCTGATCTCTCCGGTAGCGAAGGGCTGGAGGCAAACACCGAGCTCCCCCAGAGCCACCCGGGAGCTGGGAGGGCTCCGCTACCCTGGGGGCCCTCCCCGCGGGGCAGATGGTAAGTGAGGCGGCGCAGGTGGTCGCTTTGGGAAGGGAGCGAGCAGGGGGGTTAGGTGGGGAGGTGGGGTTAACCAGGAGTCACCCAGGCCAAACGGAAGGATCCCAGTGTCCAGCTGAAAGGAACCCAGGCCATAATAAGGGTGACCAGGCATATGCAGCAATAATTACCGTTCGAATAACGGCCCGAAGTTGACTCAGGCTACACAGAAGAGTTGTGCATCCTGAACCCAAGACAGAGCTAGAGGCAATCATTCGGGGGTCTGAGACCCCCCTCATCCCATCAGCCCTGGCTTCTTTAGGGCACAGCTGAGTAGCAAAGTTAAGTATACATCATACCTATTCCTATAGCCTGGCTGAGCTTTGAGTTCTCCTGTGTAAAACTAGGGAAGGGTATGGAATCCTGCCCAGCCTCACTTTAGCCAGGAAAAGAATGCTCTTGGCCAGTGGCCTCAAACAGCCACTGGTGCAATTAAACAATCAATAGGAAAAACAGCTTCATTCCCCTCCCCACCCTCCTTCATCCAGGATCATTTATTCTGTTTAAAGGATTGCAAGAAGACCATTCTCGCATATTCCCTCCCCTACATCCCCATCAGCCTCCACCCACACAAACTGCGGACCCCACCACCCAGCGCACTGTCCTACCGTGATTCGTGATTCGGTTGGATGAGGGGGCTGCCGCGAGTGAGGAACTCGGAACAGTTTCACCTCTCCTGCCCTTTAGCGGAGGGGATTCGGAAAACAGAGCTAACTGAGAGCAGTGAATGTCGGGACAGGCTGGGCACATAGGAACATTGTTTTACCTGAGTGCAGTTCTCAGGGAAGCCTTATTATTATTATTATTCCTTTACATTTCTCTAGTGGAAATTTCAGAGAATTTTCTGAAACATCATTTTTTTCTATGTCAGTCATACATGTAGAAAAATAAGGGGTTGGCGGGATTAACAGAAAGGCTAATGACTGTCTCAAAAGCACATGCTGTTGCTAGGGAACTCAGGCTCCTCTGCTTTCTAATCATTAGCATGTTCTGTGGAAGTCAAACTTGTCGGGTGATATTAAAATGAATGGCACGTGGTTAAAAGTGTTTTTGCTTGTGTTATAGCATCCTGGATTATTATTGATTGCCTCACACCCACACATCTTGTTTTCCTAATTTGATTTCTGTATCTGCGTCACTGCCAGGGACACGCAGACTAGACCAGTCAGGTTCACTTCCTGTTTCTCAGAACTGGTTTATATTTGGTTTCATAGCACTAGATGGTAAAACATTATCACAGTGATCCTCTTGGAAAGAAATCTGCTTTCAGTGAAAACAAATTAGCCCAATTAAATACTAATCCCCATGGAAAACGTCATCATTTGAGGAATAAAGTAGCCTGCCAGTTGCCAATGGAGAAAAAGAACCATTCTTGAAATGTGAAGCCCACAAAAACTCATCATCTTTATTTTCTTTTACTCAGAATCTTCATTCCTCAGCAGTAGAACCAAAACAAACTCAAGTGAAGAAATTTAAGGATGATGTTTCTAAAATGAAGCTCAAAAAATGCACATTGAAGCTAGGGATATCTTTTAGACCAAATAAGGCATTGAATTGAATGGAATCCAGGCCCCAGAAGCACAAATAAGCTTGGGTTAGCACTGGGGCAGTCAGAGAACAGAGTGTGATCACAAGGCTACACTACAAATAGGAGTCCATCACTTTGTGTACTAATTATCTCTTTTACTAATGCCCTATGTTCCTTCCTTTTTTATTTCTTTCAGTTCCTTCCTCTTTATAACAAGGATATCACAAAGGCAATTATCATAAAGATAAGCATTATGGAAACAGTTCAGTGGGTTCTGGTATAGATCATTTGTTTAGGTGGAAAAAAAAATAGAGAGTATATGGCATTGAGGAAAGGTCAGCTGACTGAAAGTTAGGGAATTTGCTCCACCTTCTCCTACTGACCTATGACGTTGGGGGAGCCAGTCCAGGTCTTCTGTCAGTTTCCTCATAGAAGCTTAATAACATTGCTGGATGTTATATATAAAATATGTCCAAGCTTCCTTCCATTTACAAAATTCTGTGATTATATTGAACTCACTACATAAAAAATTTAATTTTAGTTGGATTTTGCAATGTCAACTTTTGACACTGGAACTTTAATATCATAAAGACCTTGGAGAAAATTGTAAAGGGAAATGATTTGCTGTTGATACATCATTTTTTAGTGTCAATTGCCAGACAATCAAATGAAATCAAACTTACTCTCAATGTATGTACTGGCCCTTTACTTGGGTGGTGGCATTGTAGAAGCAACAGAAAGGATATAAAATTGTACAGAGAGGGCTTTCAGTCATTTTAGATTTAGGTAACCCAAAAGACTTTGATGAGGAAAACAATGGAATGATGACGAAGAGCTACATAAGAAATAATCAACGGAATCCATATGGAGCTAATAATCTATTTATCAATATTTTGATTAGTGATAGGCAAAAATATACATAGCACAGATTTTTGAAATTTTCAGATTCACAATATTAAGAAGTAGCATTAACAAATGTGAGATTTGTGCCAGCGAGAAAAGACCTGATTTTGAAACCCAGCCCTGCCACTTCATTTATTCATTATTGAATGCCTGCTCTGTGTCAGGTACTGTGCTAGGCACTGGGAATGCAAAGATGAATAAAACAGTCTGCTCCAAAGGCCCTGACAGTATAATGAGGAAACAGTACACAGTTGATCACACAAGAAGAGATGCTCTTTGCAGGGGTACCCAACTATGACTGGCTGTAGTTAGGTTCCCAAACCATAGAAGATGAACTTGGAAAGGAGTTCTGAAAAATAAGTAGAAGTAATCCAGGCAAATGGGCAAGTTAAAGAGAAATGTAATCCCGACAAAAAAAATACTATGTGCAAAATCCTAGGGGTAAAAAGGTGTACCCAGAAAGCTGAGGGGGAAGAACAGTATCCAGTAAAGTAGTAGATTTTCAGTAAATACAGTGTATGAACGCATGACAGAAGTACTGAAGAGTATACCCAGAAAGATCAGCAAGGCCTTGTATGTCTTTCCAAGAAGTTTCAATTTATCCTAAAGCCCACTGATGAATTTTAAGAAGCATGTCCATTTTAGAAAGATCACTGTAGTTTGGAGAATTTAACAGTGTAACACTGTTAACTGGGAGACCAATTAAGAGATTAGCATTGTAGGAAAGAAATGATGGACATTTAAACTGAGGCAGCAAGAATGAAAATGGAGAGAGAAGGCAGATGCAAATCATATTTAAGAAATAGAACCAACTGAATTTTATAATTGATTATATCTGCAGAATTAAGACTATAAGGAGATTTATAACTTAGGTAAATGGGAGGATAGTAGTACCCTTTGCCACAAAGGGGACTTCAGGAGGAAACATAGGTTGAGAAGGGAAGGTAATTAGTTTAATTTTAAACATGTTGAGTTTGAAGTGGCCATGGGATAGCAAAGTGAAGCTTTTTATGACCTAATTAAACAGGGGTGGCTAGAACTCAGAAGACAGATCTATGCTGGAATCATCAGAATGTATGTCTTCTATTTATGGAAGTAGAAGAAACTCCCAACAGAAAAGGTACAGCATAAGAAGGCAAGAGCTAATCTGGAACCTTATGAAAGTGCCCACATTTAAAAGGCAAGGAAACAAACATACAAAGGAAGAGCATCCAGAAAGGTAGCAAGGACCAGAACAAGTCATTTCACAGAAGCCAAGGGACGAATTGTCAACAGTATTAAATGCTAGAGAAAGGTCAAGAAAAGTGAGGACTGAAAGTCCTTGGACTTAGCAACAAGGAGGTCATTGTTGTGTTTGGCAAGAAAGTGGTTACTGTGGTGGTAACCAGATTGCAGCGAATTGAGATGTACAGGAGGTAGGTAGAGGAAGTTCTTTCGGTGGAGGGGATAAAGGTATTGGGAAGAGAATAAAACCATGGTCTGTTAAGGCTGCATAGGAGAAGAAGGAAATAATATAGTAATACAAATTTTTTTTATTCTTTGAAGCTTTCTCCTTCAAATTAAATGGCATGACCTTCCATCAAATGCCCAAGTCAAAACAAACAAACAAAAACATGTAGATATTCATGATTCTTCTCTTTTCCTCAGACCTCATATCCAATCCATCAGGAATTCAGGTCAACCCTACCTCCAAAACATTTTCACTATCTGTCTCTTTTTATCTGTACTGCCACTGCCCTAATATAAACACCATCTTCTGGGCTTCTGTAAATAGCTTTCTAATTGGCTTTCTTGCTGCCACTCTTGCTTCTATTCGCCACAGCACAGCCAGAGTGACATAAAGCATAAAACATAAATCAGATCATATTACTTATCTTCTTGCCATCCTTCCATGTCTTCTGATTGCATTTGGAATGAAGTCCAGACTCCCCTGCTGGCCTACAAAGCCCATGTGGCAACCCAGAGTATCTCTTCAATCTCATCTCCCTCCACTCTCCCTCAACTCTAATCACACTGGCCTTTTTTCTACTCCTCAAACACATTGGATTTGCTCTTGTTTTAAAGGACTTTCATCCCACCTATCTCCTTTTCCTGGAATACTCTTTGGGTCATTCCAATCTCTATTTAAATGTCACCTCCTCAAATAGGTCTTTCCTGACTGCCCCTACCAAAGCTTTCTTCTCTGTCCACTTTCCCAACCTGTGTAAAAGTTAATTACGATTTGCTTTATTGTTTATGGTTGAGAACTCTTCTAAAGTTTACACCCTATGAGGATTCCTGGTACCTGGTAAGCACTTAAAATTTTTCATTGGGTGTTTATAGAAAGAAAAGGAGAGGAGAAACAGATTATTAGAAATCATAGGCATCATGAATAGAAACAGATTATTAGAAATTACAAGAATCATGGATAAAAGCCTGTTGTGGTTGAAGAATGGCCAGTGATGATGGATTATGAGGCTTTTAAGATTCCAGAAGTAGAAGAGGTACTAGCTGTGTGACATTGGGTATTCATATTCTCTGAGATTCACTTTGTGATTAATAATAATATATACATCACAGGATTATCAGGAAAATTAAATTAAATAGTACAGTTATAGGTATAGGGCAGCCTTGTCAGGCTATTATCAAGAAGTCAGGGCTTCCTCTAATGAATTTATAACCTGTACCTATGAACTCTCCCTGTAAGCTCCTCTGTAATGGAGTTAACATTTGATTACTTATTATTAGGGGAAAATGGCTAAATTGTGACTTTTAAAAAATACTAGAGTATCTGAAGAACCTGGATATTAGCTTATTTAAGAAAAATCAGAAGTACTCCTACTAATAATCATCAATATGAAAGGCATTAGAAACCCTGGGAGACTGAGCAAAGTGCATGACAGTTTGTAGTTAAAGAAATACAAGTGAATCTTTGAAATATGTAAAAATGCTCATCCTTTCTTATAATAAGAGATATGCAAATTACAATGCAATGAGATGTAGGTTTTACATATTAGTTTGGCACAAATAAAGTTTAATAACATACTTTGTTCACCAGGCTAGGAAGACGGCAAACATTGTTAGTAGGAGTGAAAACTGGTACAACGTCTGTGGAAGTCAACCGGGCAATATTTATTAAATATTTATATATAACAAAGGCTTTGACCTAGTAATTCCACTTTTCTATATTTATCCAATAGATGCATTCATACGCATATCAAAGGATAACTCTTCTAGGATCTTCACTGATGCTTTATTTAGGCTAAAACAACCTTCATGTCCATTGATAGAAAAGCGGTTAATACATTATGGTAAAGGTAGGCAGCTGTTAAAATTTTGTAAGGCAGTTTTAGGCGTACTGATGTGAAAAGATCTTCACAATAGATTGCTGCATAAAAAGATGAGATAAAGAACACCATGTATTTTGCTAGCATTGTGCTTCTTTTTAAAGATTATTAACTTTATGGTCTGTAAAACATCTGTTAGAGGAAGAAACAGAGCAGGGCTAGAGCAGATGTGGAAAGACCAGTTGAAAAGGTATTTCGGTCATTCAAATCAGAGGCAATGGCTTCCCGGACTACGGTGGTGCTGTGTACAGGAAGAGGAATGACTAGAGTTAAGAGTTCTTTTAAACTTAACAATTCAATAGAAATAGTGAGTTATGGAGACAAAGGTAGTGTCATGTTGACCTGAGGATTCGTCCAAGATCAGACACATGAGTACAGGTGTCAGTCACCAAAATGGACAATCCTAGGACAATAACACAGTTCTGGGAAAGGCAGAGACAAAAAAAAAAAAAAAAAGTTGTGATGTCTTCTGCTGATCTGTAATACAGGTCTTAAGTCAGAAGAACTGCTAGAACTGGAATGATAAGTTTGGAAGAAGATTGTTTAAACAGGGCAGATAGAATCATAAGAAAAGCAGGCTCCAACTGATCTGATCATTTACAAATTGGATAAAAAAGAAAGAGCTGACAAGCTGACAATGGAGGCTGAGAATCGGAAACCAGAAAAATAAAACCAGAAGATTATGGGGCCAGAGAAAGCAAGAGAAGAATATGTTTAAAAAGATCATGTGAAATGTTGCCAAATATCCAAGAAGGGCATTAGAATTTATTTCTCTCATCAACCCTAAATTCCTTGAAAGTTGGGATTATCTTATTTAATTTTGTATCCTCAGGGCTTGTCCTCTGTCTCACACATAATAAATAATCACCAAAATTTGCCTGGCTGGTGTGGCTCAGTGGACTGAGTGCCAGCCTATGAACTGAAAGGCTGCCAGCTCAATTCCCAGTCAAGGCACATGCCTGGGTTGTGGGCCAGGTCCCCTGTTGAGGGCATGTGAGAGGCAACTGATTGATGCATCTCTCAAACATCAATGTTTCTCTCCCTCTCTTTCTCCTTCCCTTCCCCTCTCTCTAAAAATAAATAAATGAAAGATATGTTTACAAATAAAAATACCTGGCTGGTACGGTTCAGTGGGTTGGCACCTGCCTTCGAACCAAAGGTCACTGGTTCAATTCCCAACCAGGGCATATAACCAGATCGCAAGCCGGGTCTCCAGCCAGGTCCCCAGCTGGAGGCAGGTGAAAGGCAACCATACATTGATGTTTCTTTCCTTTTCTTCCTCCTTCCCTGCCCTTCTTTCTGAAAATAATGAAGCCAAGAAAACATTTTGGAGGTATCTCTGAGCTCACTGGCGAGACACAACAAAAGCAAAGCTCACCCTCCCAAGTTAAAAAAATTTATGGACAAGAACTTATCATTGAAATTAAATGGTGGCAGACACATCCAAGTAATATTGCAGGGATTTGATCCCTTTATGAATCTTGTGATAGATGAATGTGTAGAGATGGCAACTAGTGGGCAACAGAACAATATTGGAATGGTGGTAATACGAGGCAATAGTATCAGCATGTTAGAAGCCTCGGAATGAGAATAAAGAATGGCTCTGTTCTTCAGTGAAATCAGCTGCTTCCATGTCTCCTCTTCACGTCTCCTGTTTTACTACAATATAAAAATTGATCTTTGTACATTTTCACATTGAACTTTTGTTAAACTTTTGTATGGGTCAAAAAAATAAATAGAAATAAATAACCACCAAAATTTTATTAAATTGAAAAAAAAGAGACAATGCACAGAGACAGGCAGAGATTTGCATCTGTAAATAAATAAATTAGACAGGTTCCCTTGAACTTTATTGCAAACCCAATCTGATCTTCAAAAAAATAAGAAGGTTCTGCTCCCTTGATTTTGCTCTTGAACTAACACACTGATTGAGGTCTCACAGTGCCATGTTGTTGCAATGTTAAGTGCCTCCTGAAAACATTTTGGTAAGTAATATTCACCTGTGTCTGGTAATTCTGAGTCATTTTTGTCTTTATTTTTGGTCTGGGTGATGGCAGAAAGAGCAATTTGCTTTTCCTTGTCTGGCTGACTCTATCCTACCACCTTAAATCAGCTGATGGATCCATTTCAGTGCCACTCCAGTTCTGTAATACACTGTAACCACTCATAAGGATGCCCAGCCCTAGTTTCCCATCAAAGAAAATGATGACTTTTGGCAGGAAGAGGTGTATTGCTCTGAGAGAAATCACCAGCTTCTCAATCTGTTACCGTTTCGGCAGAAAAGTGCTATTAGGGGAGGGAAAGTAGAGAAGCATCCAAAGGAGAAAAGTTTTGACCTTGTCCTGGGAACATGGAAACCTACATAACAAAACAAATGCCATGACCTTTTGGTGCAGTGTCCTTGTATTAGAAACTAAAATTAGTAGGTGTAGTTTAAACAGTATTTAAAATGTTATGACATTCTGTATTATTTAGTTAGACCAGGGTTAGTAAAATCTTTCTGGAAAGGGCCAGATGGGAAATATTTTAGGCTTTGTGGGCCATACAATCTCTGACCCAGCTACTCAACTCTGCCACTGTAGTTGAATGAAAGCAGCCATAGACAATGAGTAAATGACTGAGTATGGCTTTGTGTCAATTAAACTTTATTTATGGACATTGAAATTTGTATTTCATCTAACTTTTACATGTCATGAAATTAGTATTCTTTTTTTATTTTAATCCTCACTTGAGGACATTTTTTTCATTGCATTTAGAGAGAAAGGGAGGGAGGGGAAGAGAGGGAAGGAAGAAAAAAAAGAGAGCAAGAGAGAAATAAAGAGAGAGAGAGAGAGAGAGAGAGAGAGAAAGAAACATCAATCTCCTGCCTTCCATTCCTTCCCCAAGTGGGGATCGAGCCTGCAATCTGGGTGTGTGCCCTTACTAAAAATCGAATCTGTAGCCTTTTAGACAAGACAAAGCTCCAACAAACTGAGCCACGTTGTCCAGGGCCAAATAGTATTCTTGTTTTGATTTTTTTCAGCTAGTTGAAAATCTGAAAATCATTCTTAGCTTATAGGCCATACAAACGTATGGGGGTGGGTTGGATTTGGCCAGTGGACAGTAGTTTGGCAACTTCTGATTTAGACAAACATGAAAATGATGCCTTGAAAAAGATTTACAGATTCAGACTTGTAAAGAAAGTAGTACCCCATTTATTTTAACTTCTCAAGTTTATTTGAACATATAAACACATTTGCCTACATCTGACTTATTTGGAAATAAAGTATGTTTCCTCAGTTCAGTATTCATTTAATGCTTTGCCCTTCCTCTTCCTTGTAATGAATGAATGTGCATGAATGTAGTATTTTTATAGAACAAACTGCAGAATTCTTACTAGTTGACTTTATATTTACTGAAACCAAGGGAGAACATGGGAGTTCTAATCATATTATAAAACTGCATTAAATTCATTAAGTATTATTAATGATCTGCCTTTCTCATAGTGTACTACTGAGTGTTATGCAGTTAGTGATAAAAGAGGATAGATGATAGATAGATGGATAGATAGACAGATTAAAAAATCTAGTGGCTGATATGAGTGAGAATTGTTTGGATATATCACAATATAAATATGGTACTACGAGGTCTGTCCCGAAAGTACGGAGCCAAGGTCAATATAATTAAAACCGTTTGCATGGCCGATACTTTTGGGACAGACCTCATATAAGCAACAGATAGATAGATAGACAAAACTAAGTTTAAAGCCAAGCTCTTTTATGTCCCAGATGTATGACCATGTAAGCTTCAGTTTCGTCCTTTTAGAGTGGGGATAAAACACCCACCTCTTAAGGAAGTTATGGGGATTAAATAAGACAGTGCTTGTAAAGTAGCTAGCATGGTACCTAGTATAAGGTAGTAATAAAATAAGTAAATGGGGGCTGTATTATACCAGTATGAAGGTATATAATTTGTTAAAAGGAAGCACACAATCAAAAGGCAAAGCAGAGTGAGTCAAGAACTTATGAATACAAATGAAAACTCACAAACCTGAAGATTGTTGCCTGCTAGAGAAGTGTTGGGTGAAAGTAAAAGCAGAAGTGACATTGTCACAGGCGCGTACATGAGGCAGCTGAGCAGTTGTCTTCCCTTTGCTCTCCTAGTATCTAACTGCTATGTTGTCTTAGGAGCTCTACCTATAGGTGTAGCTCTCCAACCTCCCTGATACTTAGCCACCATTTCTGAGTGGGGAGAAGGCGATCAGCAGTGCAAACTCCAGCATTCTGCTTCCTTCCAGTTGAGTCAGCTGTGAGCCCCAGACACTTGCAGCTCCCTCCTGTTATGTCTCCCACTCCTATACTTGTGCAATTCTGGTCTTCCACTTTGACCTCCATGCTTCAGTCTCTGGTCATTCTGCCCTGAATACCAGTGTCCCTGGAGATTCAGGGATCCTGTCTTGAACCCTGCCCTACTTCACCATGACTCTGACATCTTGTTTAGCTTATCTCTAACCATTTCCTCTTCCTCAGAGGGCTATATTCTGCTGCCCACACCCCTTAAAACTATGGTACACATGTGACTTACCCTGCATACCCAACTATTTAGTATTAAAGGCTTCCTGAACCACCTTGGTGAAAGACATCAAGTCTTGCCCAGCTCAAATGCCTTAATCTAAGCCAGATTCTACATACACAGCCCATGACCTAGGAGTACTCCCCACCCTACTCTTAGCTCACACTCTCAACCCACTGGCTATGCACTATCAACTAGTTCTAGCAAGTTTTGCAAAGCTATGACATCAATAATGCTTTCCCAATGCAAGTGGCAAAATTTGGGGCACAGGGGCACAATTTAGAGGTAATGGAGAACTCTAACATCTACTGACAAACTCACTCTGCGGAAAAGTGAGCATCAAATGAAGTTGGCATGACTTAAATTTAAACTAATTGCTTATTGAAGAGGTACTATTCTATACTCAATTCTAACCAGCTAAGAAGAATGTGTTGGTGAAGTGGAAGTGACAAGCAACTTAAAATAAGTGACCAGAGCACCCTTGAATTTGGAATAGCCAGAGAAGGCGATTCTGTACTTTCTAATCTGACCCAAGGAAGAGTCGAATAAGCTATGACAAGATATGAACATGAGGCTCTGTCCAGCTAGGAGCTAAGAAAGAAAGCTCAAAAGGAATAAAATGACTTGAAACTTAAATTTTTATAAAAATCATGATTTCCATAAAGAAAAGGAAACAACTGGTAACGATTAATGTGGCTGCTCAAGAAATGTCCTGATAAACTTGTATTTTTAAAGGACATGCACAAAAGGTAGGAGTTAAAGTATATACCAATGTCTTCTTCAAAAGAAGTGTTCAAACCTGTGAAAATAATGCCATGGGGCTACCATCTGGAGATAGCTAGGGTCTGTGGAAAGTATTGAAGATAATTAATGGGGTTTTATTTGTTTCTTTCTTATGTGTATAGTAAGAATATTACAAAAAAGGGATAATACTATTGAATGAGACATAGTTAATGTTAATAGTTAACTGAAAAACAGAACCATTCAACTGTAGTGTTTCCCTCACATTTTTCACAGTTTTATATTAAGTATCTTCAACAGATATGTTTAATAGGCATGTAGCAGTATTTGTGGAGAGGAGGGCTCTTAAAACAGTAATTAAATGGTGGTGCATCATACAATGAATTGGTCTTAGAATAGAGGAAATATGGACTTTTTAAAAACTTGGCTCTTCCAGCATAATCTCACACAGCAGATGAGAAATCTACTTTGTGTCCTAAAAGAAGCAGTACTGCCATTGGTCATCAAAGATAGGAAAGAATCGGAAAGGAATTTGGATGCCACCATCAGAAGTGTGATGCCCATGGAAGGAACCAAGGAGGGTAGGTGATCATACTGAGGAATGGAAGAGTTGCAAATACTAGAGATAGGACTGAAACAGGAGAGGAATGTTGTGGTCAAAACCTCTAAGAAAGGCTAAAAAGAGACAACTGCTGGCCCACAGAAGCCAAGTTACTGCCATAGAAGGCATAGGGAAGGTTTCTCAGTCCATTTGAGTTGCCACAACAAGTATGACAAACTAGGTGACTTAAATGAAAATGTTTATTTTTCACCATTCTGGAGACTAGGAAGTTTGGCACCAAGGTGCCAGCAGATTTGGTGTCTAGGTTGTCGGCACCTGCCTTCTTGCTTCATGTATCCATATATCAAGACAGGACCATCTATCGGGGATCTCTTCTTTTAAGGGTAATAATCCCATTCACGGGGGACTCCACATTCATGACCTAATTAACTCCCAAGCTCCACCCCTAATATATAATAATATTGGGATTAGAGCTTCAACATATGAATCCAGGGATGTGTGTTGAAAGATCAGGCATGGTCAAGATACAGCAAGGCTAGTAGAACTACTATAGAGAAACTCAAAAACAATGTCTAAAATGGGATCAGACAATAGCTGTGCGACACAGAACATTTTGAACTGTTACTGGCATGTAGTATGTGGGTGCAACTGTGTCCTGCCTCTTCTGGGTTACTGCTCTGATTGATTTAAAGCCGTAGTGCTCTAGGATCCAAGTTGGTTAGATCCAGTTGACCCATGGAGAGCTCCTTGGGGAACATGTTTTAATCACGATATAGGTCTGGGGTCACAAAGACATTGCCACCTGGTATAAGTAAGAGCCTGAATTAGGAAGGAAGGAAGGAAGGAAGGAAGGAAGGAAGGAAGGAGGGAAGGAAGGAAGGAGGGAAGGAAGGAAGGAAGGAAGGAAGGAAGGAAGGAAGGAAGGAAGGAGAAAAGAAAAGAAAAGGAATAGTCCAAATAAGTACCAGAGAACAAAGTGGCCAAGAGACAGAAACTTTACCAGAATAAATTCAAGGGAGAGGAGGAGCGGTGGCCTAAGCCTACTGGGTCTATGGAATCTGTATTAAAGAAGAAATTCAGAGAACCTCAACATTAATTGGCCATGGAGAAAAATGTTCTAACCACATTTGATTAAACTTTTAGAAATGGTGATGCACCCAGGTGACCCCTATGTAACTTGAATGTAAAGAATTTAGAAGATGTGACAGCTCTACCTAAGACATAAAGGCAAACATAGGAACCTGTCAAGTTGAGGAGACAGAGAAATATAGGCCAAAAGAGGGACCAGATCAAGGTTCCAGTGAGACAGCTAGGTGAGGAAGAAATAGCCAATCTAACAGATGCAGAGTTCAAAATACTGGCGATAAATATACACATAAACTTGACAGATATGCTTGAATATGGCAAACACAGAGGGGAAGAATCGAAGTCTATACTAAGTGAAACAAAGGGAAATCCACATGAAACCAAGGGCAAAGGGAAGGGAACTGAGGTTCAAGTAAATAAGTTGGAACATAAGGAAGAAATAAACAGTCAACCAGCACAGAATGAAGAACCAAGAATTGGAAAAAACAAAAACAAACAAAAAAAAACCCCAAAACAACAACAACAACAACAAAAAAAAAAACAGGAGAGACTTAGGAACCTCTGGAACAACTTTAAACATGCCAACATTGGAATCATAGGGGTGCCAGAAGGAGAAGAGGGAGAACAAGAAATTGAAAACATATGTAAAAAAAAAATAATGAAGGAAAACTTCCTGAATTTGGCAAAGGAAATGGACATACAAGTCCAAGAAGCACAGAGAGTCCCAAATAAACTAGACCCAAAGAGGCCCACACCAAGACACATCACAATTAAAATGCCAAAGGTTAAAGACAACAAGAGAATCTTAAAAGTAGCAAGAGAAGAAAGTTACATACAAGGGGGTCCCTATAAAATTATGCGCTGATTTCTCAAAAGAAACTTTGCAGGCAAGAAGGGACTGGCAAGAAGTATGCAAAGTGATTAAAAGCAAGGACCTATTACCAAGATTACTCTATCCAGAAAAGCTATTAATTAGAATGGAAGGGCAGATGCTTCCCAGACAAGGAAAAGCTTAAAAAATTAATCATCATCAAACCCTTATTATATAGAATGTTAAAGAGACTTAAGAAAAAGAAGATCAAAACTATGAACATTAAAATAACAACAGTGAAAGGCAACCATACATTGCTTCCTCTCTCTCTCCCTGCCTCTGTCTCTAAAAATAATAAAATCTTTAAAATTAAAATAAAATAAAATAAAATAACAACAAACTCACAACTATCAACAACAGAATCTAAAAAATAAAAACAGAAACAAACTAAGCAAACAACCAGAATAGGATCAGATTCATAGGTATGAGGATCATTTTGGGGGTTATCAGCTGGAAGGGTGAAAGGGGAGAAAAGGGAAATGATGCAGGGATTAAGAAGCATAATTGGTGGGCTCAAAATAAGAACAGTATAGAAAAAGGTGAAAGCAAAGAACTCACATGCACAACCCATGGACACAAACTAATGGGGAGTAGGATTGTTAGAGGGAAGGGGATAACTGAGCAAAGGGGAGCAAAGGGAAAAGAAATTGGGACAATGATAACAGCATAATCAATATAATTTTTAAAATAAGTGCAATAAAAGGAGGGAAAAAAAGAATTTGGTACCTAAAGAGGGACCTTGTCTTTTCATGATTTTTTAAAACTGATAAGACAATCTTTTTTTTTTTGAAGATTATCTTATTTCCAGAGACAGGGAAAGGAGGGAAGCAGAGAGGGAGAGAGACATCAATGTGTATGGTTGCCTTTCACCTGCCTCCAGCTATGGACCTGGCTAGAGACCTGGCTTGCAACCTAGTTATGTGCCCTGACTAGGAATCAAACCAGAGACCTTTGGGTTGACAGGCCGGCACCTTTCCACTGAGCCACCAGCCAGGGCCTCTTTTCATGATTTTAACTGTAGTTTCTACCATGTTGATAGTGGTAAAACAAATGTCAAAGTATTGTCATTTTCTATTAAAAATAATTACCTTCATATCTAAAAATATACTCCTTACCATAATTATCTTCACATATAAAGATATATAGATATAGGTTCCATTCCCAGCTATTTTTTCCTTTGGGATATTCATGTAACTCTAGGAAACACCTCTTTTATTTTAGGAGGTAGTGCATGTGATCCAGGCTAAGCCAATCATTGAACTGGTACCACAAACAAAATTTAAAGTGAAATTTTCAATATTGTAAAAATGTGTATGATAATATCCTTAATATATAAAGAGTTCTTACAAACTTAAAAGACAACATCTCAAAAGAATGGGTACAGAACATTAAAAGGCAAAAAGAAAAAGGGATTCAATTGGTTAATTAAAATGAAAAGGTCTAGTCTTACTAGTAACTAAAGAAATGAATATTAAAATAAAATAGGATGTCTTTGTGCCTAGCAATTTAAACCGATATCTTGCATGGATAAAGATACAGGGAATAAGCACCCTCCTTACATTTAAATTGGTTTATGCATTCTGGAGAGCAATTTGGCATTGTGTATAAAAACAATCTTAGCATATGGAAACCATTTAACATAGTAATTTCATTTTGAAGGCTTTATCTTAAGAAAACAAACCAGAATCACTCACAAAATTTAATGTAGAAGAATATTTAGTATAGCATTCTTTATAATATCAAACACTTGGAGATAACCTAAGTGTCCAAACTGAAGTATTACATAAAATATAATGAATACTTTGTGATGAAATTTATACATCCATAAAAAGCAGATTATGGAAGATGTCCTGACATCAAAAAATGTTGATCATTTATTACTAAATATATTTGCTCAGCCCTGACAGGGTAGGAAGTTGGTTGGAGTGTTGTCCCACACATCAAGAAGTGTGGGTTCAATCCCCAGCCAGGGCACATACCTACATTGCAGATCAATCCCTGGTCAGGGCACATACAAGAGGCAACCAATGGATATTTCTCTCTCTCTCTCTCTCTCCCCACCCCAACCCTTTCTCTCCCTTCCTCACTCTCTAAAATCAATAAATGTATCCTCAGGTGAGGATTAAATATACTTTTTCTCAGAAAGGCTAGACAGTTACACAAAAAATATTAATAATGATAATAACTTAGTAGCAGAATTACAATTATTTTCTTAGTGAGTTTTGAATATTTTAAATCTAGCTCCATAAACATGTATTGCCCTCTTAGTTGGGATGAAAGAAGAAATTTAAGATGGAAAGTGAGTCCAAGGTGAATGATGAGAGAGTACTTTTAAATGAGACTCAAACCTTCTGATTCTTAAAAACTACATCCTGGGATCCAAAAAGAACTTCCAGATATTATCATAGACACCACGTTATGGGGAATCACTAAGGATAGAAGTACCTATCATATGCCTGGAATCAGACACATACACCAATTTTTAGAAAAGAAAAAAGTGTGTTCCAGAACCTAAACTGATCATTTTTATTGACTTAGGAAAAGAAGTCAATATCAACAGTAGGCAGTATGGGTTCACTTAAGTCCTTCCAAACCACACTTATTTTCTTTGTCCCCCACCCATCTTTACATCTTTACATCTGGAATGTAATCCTCATTCCAGACCTCTGAGTATTACTATCATTCCCATCGCACAGAAGTTGAACCTGAGGCCAGAGATATCAAGTGACTTGCCCAAGACTAGCCTATAGCTAGTCTGAAAGACTAGACACACATATTTGTCATTCCTGGTGTTGGACAGAGGTTTTCATGGGATCCTCTGTATAATATAATGGAACATGGAGTGGGATATTACATAGTATTCTTAGTAGATGAAATGATTATACCCAAAACATGTAGATTAAAAGAGCATTGTTTTACCTGGAGGTTTCTAGTGGTAGTAACACTACTTACTCACTTTTTGAGTGCTCATTATATGCAAAGTTCTATGCAAAAAAGTACTTTCTATTTCTCACTCTAGTTAAATCTCCCCCAACAGAAACAGGCACTATTATCATTCCCATTTTATAGATGAGGAAACCAAGGCTTGAGATGGTTAATGAACTTGCTTCTGATTAGACAGCTAGTAAGTAGAAAAGTCTGTTTAAGAGCCCAGATGCTTAACTATTATACTAAAGTGTGTTCTTTGTCTTTTGGCTCCTGTTTTGCTCAACTTGGTTATTTTGTTTTGTTTTGTTTTTCATTTAAAGGTAGGTTTATTAATCCTAAGTAATGACTTAAAAAGTGTATTTCTGCTAAGAATACAAAGCTAAGGGAACAGGAGAAAAGAAAGGCAAGAAAGCCAACATGTACTGAGCTCTTCTAATACATTAGGTACTGTACTGCCCTCCTTTAGGCCTCAGAACCACTGTGTCAATAAGTGTGATTATCCCTATATTCACTGGTAAGCAAGTTGTATGGGAGAGAGACCGTGATACATCCACGGTCACTGAGCTACATAACAAAAGCAGATTTTGAATTTACATCTGTCTAACTCTTAAGAGTTGACTCTTTTTTATTCTTGGCTAATAAAAATTAAGCATAGAGTATTTAGTGGAGAAAAGTGCATAATCCTTCCACTGGCTTTAAAATGTCCAAATAAATACAAGAACTGGGAGATCTAGTTAACATTTCAAGTGCCAGAGGTCTCAGGATTTGGGCTGACTGTGAAGCACCATGAGTCAGTAGTGTTACCATCAGAACACTCATGCAGTCTCCAGCGGCTTTAACAGAGGAACCAGTTTCCAGAAAAGGGCGAGAATGCTCCTGCTGCTTTGTGCACTGCATACCCTAGAAGAGGAGAATTGCAATTAATTCTGAGTGCCACATTGTAAAAGAGACAGACTAGGGTACAAATCTCCAGAGGAGAGAGGCCTGCTGCTAACAATATATATATATATATATATATATATATATATATATATATATACACACACACACACACACACACACACACAAACATGCAGTTATATATACATAAAGACTAGATTATTTCACAAAAGTTGAACAAGTGAGAAAACCCAGGAGGTAGCTGAAAACTATCTTCAGACAGCTAAAGTGCCGATACCTGGAAGAAGTTCTTTTTATATTGTATGTGGCTCCAGAGGACAGAGAACTATGGTTACAGGGAGGCAGATTTTGGCCAATAAATGGAAAGCCAAAATATAATTGTGTCTTGCATATCTTTTTAGGCACTGAAATGCCAGGTCCAATGTGGAACTGAATTAAATGTTCAATTGTTATTCAAAAGTGCAACATGGTTGTCCTGGGGAAGCTCTTGGGAGATGTCTGAGCAGAAACTAGGTGTTGTACTGAAGACTCCCATCCCATTAAAAAAGAATTCTGACACTTTGCCCAACTCCACCTTTTTCTAGGCCATTACCTTCATCCCTCACAAAGTTCAAAGATGAGTCTTCACTCAATCCATTCCAGCCTGACTTTTTAAAAAATGACTCAAGAGAGAGAGAGAAACATCAATTTGTTGTTCCACTTCTGTTAATTTTATTTTTTAAATTAATTTGTCATTGCATTACAGTTGTTCCATTTTCCCCCCATTACTCTCCCTTGTTGTTCTACTTCTTTACATATTCATTAGTTGCTTTTCTTGCATTTGGCTTAACCAGGGATCGAACCCACAACCTTGGTGTAATGGAACAATGGTACAACCAATTGAGCTGCCTGGCCAGGGCTACAGCCTGATTTCTAACTCCAGTAACCATGGTCTTCCAATTTAATTACCATACCTAACCTTGTCATTCATTCTACCCCAGGAATAAGTGTTGGTCATCATTTCTTCTTTGACCTCTTCTCCTTTTACTTGCAGACCCCTCTCTGCCCCTTTCAGGTGCTACCTCTCTAACTGCTCCTGCTCAGCCTCCTCCCTTAACTCCTCCTCCTCTGATAGCTGCCTGCATACTTTTCCCCACAGGGTCCTGTCCTTGGCATTCTTCTCATTGTTTGCCCACCTCAGAATTTCCCCTCCATTCTGAGGACTTAGCTACCACTGGCTACTCATTATCCTCTCTACACTTGCTCTCCTTCCCATTTATCTTAATGTCATTACACTTCAACCCGACCTCTCTCTCGTACTCCCAAACCCCTATCTAATCAATAACCATGCATCAACGCTACTTCTAAATCCCCCTTGGATTTGTCACTCCTTTTCATCCACTGCTGCTGTGGTGATTCAGACCTAATCCCTTCCTTAGGCTATTACAAGTACAGTGGCTTTCTAATCTGTGTTGGTTCGAGTCCCCCTTACTCTAGTTCAGACTTCATCCTGCTGCAAAAGTTTTATTTTTTAATATGAATAATCACCTCTGTCTCCTACTTAAGAATCTCTTATAATTATGTATTGTCTTCAGTATAAAGTCCAGATTCCTTAGCCATAAATCAAGGTTCTTTAGGATATGGTTCCAATTTACCTTGTTAGTCATTGTTAGCCCATGCCAGATGTTCCTCTTTTCTTTGAACACATTTGGCCTTTTCATATCTTTTCTCATCTTAGTCTCTAAGAATCTTCTGTCCTTGGATAACTTACATCCTCCTTCAGTGCCTAATCCAAACTGCAGCACTCTAGGTAAACAACCCTTTTCAGCTTCCAAGTCAGACTTAGGGCAAGAGATGTGGTATTTCAAGAATGAAATAGATGGGCAATTGTAGAGGACTGTGCCCAGAAAGTCAATTAGAAGGTCATTGTACATTGATACATAGTTATTGATTGGATAGGGGATTTGAGAGTAGAGAAGTCAGGTTGGAGTGCAATGACATTAAGATAAATAGGGGAAGGAGAGCAATATTCTGAAATCAGGAAGGACCAAGCAAAAGAGACTTAGAAGGAACCATCAATGAGGCATGAGAAATGCCAGTGTGTTGTGAAGAAGCCAAGTGAGGAAAATGTTTCAGCAAGAAGGGAGTGAGCATTGGTGCCAGGAAGCTGCTGAAAGGGCAGTAAAATGAGGGTGGACAAGTGACTTGCATTTGACAACATAGAGGTCATTGCAACATCACAGATGTGTTTTCAGTGAAGTAATGGGGGACACGTGGTGGATGGATTGGCTTCAATAGAGTCAGAAATGAGAAAGTAGATGTTTGTTGAATGGGTGAAGTGTTGGAATAATTGAAGAAATGATGCCTTAGAGGGAATTCTGTAATTATTAGTCAAGAACCAACATAGAGGAGTTATTCTGAACTCTGGAAATTTTCCAGATAGAAACTGGGATGCAATTTAGGGGTGCAAAACTCTCCTTAAGAGATGAGGGAATTCAGAGAGAACCAAGATGGCAGAGGAGTAAATGAAGCTACACAATCGCCTCCCAACACCAATCCAGAACTACAACTTAATTGGGGAGAAATCATCTGGGATAACCAACAGAACACCAACTGGAAAGAAGCCTTCTTACCATGGACAGAACAGAAGAAGCCGGTTCATCACAATGTGACCAGTAGGAAATGCAGAACCATGAGAGGCTGGCAGGGCTCCCACGGGCAGCAGCTGAAGGGACGAAGAAACATCTCAGTAGCCAGGGTTCCACCTGAGAAAGGTGGGATCTAAACCTCCAACTGGGCTTCCCAGCCTATAGCAACACAGCTAAGAGTAAAACAGCACCCAGCTGTGAAAAGCAGAAAGCTGCCAAGTTTAACAGGCTTAACAGAGAGACCAAGTTCTTAAAGGGGCCAGCATGAAAATACAGAGGCACCCACCTACCCTGCACTCCAGCAGAGAAAGGGCAGAGTGGACTGGAGATGCTCGGGGAAAGTTTGGGTCAGTGGCTTTAGAAGGAGAGTTGAGGGAGCAGCCCGTGAGTCCAGTACAGATTCATCCCCATACAATAGGCAGATCACTCTTCTCCAAAGATTGGGAGCCTGAGGGGAAGCCACAGCCCCACCCATAGAAATTAATCCACCCCACCCAGCAGTACCTAAACCTGACCACAGATCACAGCCTGATTGGATTAACAACTACAGGAGACAAAGACAGTGGCTCTCTGGTAGTCTCTGACTGGCTGACTAGGCCCAGACTGGGACACAAGCTGATGTCATCAAGCCCTGGAGCCAGGAAATAAAACAAGTGCACCTCTAAACCACTGAGAGTCACACCACTATGACAGTAAGTCAAAGCAGACCAATCCAAGAAACAGAAACAACAAAGAGTCACCTAAAATGGGGAGACAAAGAAATAAACCCTCAGTGAAAGGAAAGGAGGAATCCTCAGGAAGAGTGCAAAATGAGCTAGAGGCAAGCAAACTATCAGACATGGAATTCAAAATAATGATGATAAAGAAGCTCAATGAGCTCAGCCAGTTCAAAGAAAACTACGAACAACTCCAGGGGAACTATGAAGAACTCCAGGGAATCTACATGGAACTTACTGAGAACTACACTAGCATTAAAAAGGACATAAAAAACCATCAATAAGAGCCAGGAGGAAATGAAGAGTACAATTTCTGAATTGAAGAACACAGTAGAAGGAATCAGAAGCAGTCTAGATAAAGCAGAGGATCAGATCAGCGAGCTGGAAGGTCATGTAGAAAAAAATTCCCAGGCAGTGCAACAAAATGAAAAAAGACTGAAGAAGAATGAAGAGGTTTTAAGAGAGCTGCAGGACAACATGAAACGTAATAACATCCATATCATAGGGATACCAGAAGGAGAAGAGGAAAAGCAAGGGATAGAAAACCTATTTGAAAAAGTAATGACAGAAAACTTCCCTAAGTTAAGGAGAGAAAATGTCATGCAAGCTCAGGAAGCACAGAGAGTCCCAAGGAAGATGAACCCAAACAGGCCAACTCCAAGACATGTCATAATTAAAATGGCACATTTCAAAGACAAGGAGAGAATCCTAAAAGCAGCAAGAGAGACAGAGCTAATAACATACAAAGGGGCTCTGATAAGATTATCAGCTGACTTCTCAACAGAAACACAAGCCAGAAGGGAATGGCAAAAAATATTTCAAGCAATGAAAAACAAAGGCCTGCAACCAAGAATACCCAGCATTCAAAATGGAAGGTGAAGCCCTGGCTGGTGGCACAGTGGCTAGGCGCTGGCCTATGAACCTAAAAGTCGCCGGTTAGATTCCCAGCCAAGGCACATAACCAGGTTGCAAACCAGGTCTCCAGCCAGGTCTGTAGCTGGAGGCAGGTGAAAGGCAACATACATTGATGTCTCTCTCCCTCTCTGCCTCTCTCCTTTCCCCTCTCTCTAAAAATAATAAATAAAATCTTTTAAAAAAACACAAACAAAAATAAAAATGGAAGGTGAAACAAGGAGTTTCCCAGACAGAAGAAGTCTAAAAGAATACACCTCATACCCTGATTGGTAGCACAGTGGGTAAGGCGCCGGCCTGCGAACCCAAAAGTCGCTGGTTCGATTCCCCAGCCAGGGCACATAACCAGGTTGCAAGCCAGGTCTCCAGCCAGGTCTGTGGCTGGAGGCAGGTGAAAGGCAACCATACACTAATGTTTCTCTCCATCTCTGCCTCTCTCCCTTCCTCTCTCTCTGGAAATAATAAATAAAATCTTAAAAAAAAAATGAATGAAAATACATGGAGCAAAAAGAAGACTGCCTTGAAATAGTGATTTGATCTGATGTTTTTAAAATACAGGTTTATGCTTGCAAAAAAAAAAAGAATACACCTCCACCAAACCAGCACTACAGGAGATGCTAAAGGGTCTGCTTTAAGAAAATGAAGAAACAGAGACAGATAGGAACACAGGCACAAAGGGAAAAATAGATAATGGATAAGTACATATCAATAATAACTTTAAAGGTAAATGGATTAAATGCACCAATCAAAAAACAAAGGGTAGCCGAATGGATAAGAACCAGCTTTAACTTATGAATGCTTTAAAATGATCTTGTTATAAATAGATTTTACTAAATAAGGTATAATTTTGAATATAACTTGTATCTGCATTACTGCAGATTAAGTTTTCTTAGATTGGAATTATTTCACAATATGGGAAAATTATGTTATTTGCAATAACTCAGAAAAATCAAATGCAGTTAAGGAAGAAGAAAAAAGAAAATGTGGATGTATATTACATAGAATATATGCTATCTTTCTTTTTTTGTTGTTGTTTTTTGTTTTTTTTTTTGTTTTTAAAGTATGTTTTATTGATTATGTTGTTACAGTTGTCCCAATTTTTACTCTTTGCCCCTCTTTTTCTAGTAACTCCTTCCCTCCATCAATGCCCCGACTATGTCCATGGGTCATATGTATAAGTTCTTTAGACTTTCTCTTTCCTATATTATTCTTAATATCCCCCTGTCTATTTTGTTCATGGCAATTAAACTTAATCCTGCATCATTTTCCCCATTCTTCTGCTTCCACCCTCCCAGCTGATAATCTTACATATTATCTCCATACCTATAATTCTGTTCCTATTCTGGTTGTTTGCTTGGTTTGCTTTTGGTTTTGTTTTTTAGGTTGTTTTGCTAGTTGTGAGTTTGTTGTTATTTTAATGCTCATAGTTTTGATCTCCTTTGTCTTGAATAAGTCCTTTCAACATTTCACGTAATAATGGCTTGGTGATGATGAACTCCTTTAGCTTTACCTTGTCTGGGAAGCACTTTATCTACCCTTCAATTCTAAATAATAGCTTTGCTGGGTAGAGTAACCTAGGTTGTATGTCCTTCTTTTCATCACTTTGAATACTTCTTGGCAGTTCCTTCTTGCCTGCATAGTTTATTTTGAAACTGATAGCTTTATGGGAACTTCTTTATAGGTAACTCTCTTATGCTATCTTTCTTACTCACTGTTACAAAATATGTGTTTATTTGTGGGTGTGTAATATATAGATTTTGTTAGCAATTTATGTTTTAAATAGCAACCAACTGGTCATGGGTGTGATGTGAAGTCAGTCAATCTTTAGGTTAGAAAAGATGCTGAGAATGAAGACCAGTTTGGATAGAAGTTGCTAACTACTAAACTATATGATTCATATACATAGGCAATATATATTCTCATATTAGCATGTAAATTAGATGAGATTCCTTGCAAATAGATCATGGAAATACCAGTTATGAAGGCCCACAAACTGGGGATGCTTGGGAAAAGAAATGAATGCTATAGTAAACTATTATTGAAATGTGAACATACCTAATCTCTACCTCAACAGACTCTTAAATAGTTCAGGGGTTAGTTTAGGACCACACAAGAAGTCAACCACAAGTTCAAAAAATAGCTAGAACACTATTCTACAAAATTACTTAAATTCTAGGGATTTTTATTTTTTACCTCAACTTAGTAGACATAATTTCTACTCTGGGGAACAGTTGAGTACTGCAAGTGCCATTATTTCTGAAGGCTTCAACTTGTAAAATACATGTAGCAAAAAACAAAGGGTATTGAAAGAAGTTGGACTTGTGCACAGCCAAAAAAAAATCCTACTATTTAAGACAGAAAACTCCAAAAAGAATAAGTTGTAGTTCCAGTAGCTTAAAGTAAAGTTGAGTTGTATTATTGGAGGGGAGAGGATCTGACTCAAAAACCAAATTCGGTTTTTCCTATGGGTTGGGCACTGTGTCTTGGACAACTCTCAGAAAAGTGAGTTCTGCAATACACCATTATTTTTGTGATATATTTCACAAAAATAGCATTCCAGAGTAAAATAAGTATTAAAGAAGAAAAAAACTGCTTAATTTGCTACAATATATCTTAAATACTATCACTTAACATGTAATAATTATATAAGCTATGGGCATATTTAAATTTTTTTTGTATTATCTCTTTAAAATTCAGTATGTACTTTAAATATGTGTTAAAAAAAAAAAGAGAGAGAGAGATGAGGGAATTCAGACTAGGATACCCAAGGTACTAAGGTTAGTCTGGGGGAAGGTTCTGGATGAGTTCTCTCATGGTTGCATTTTATCCTGTGACCCAGTTCATTAAGGCCTTCAGTCAGGACTTCTCAGAGGTTTCAGGGAAGACCTGTCCCTTCAGGGGCTTGGGTAGGGGATTTTCAGAGCCTATTTCCAATATGCTTTGGGCCCAGGAGGGGCGCTAAGAAGCATATAAGGCTGGCTTTCATTATTTTGAGTCTGGGCAGTACCAACTCTGAATGGTTGGGAGGAGGTGAACAGAAAAAATCTGACCCATCTAATGCTTTGCATTTGAAAATGTTGTATTTGTAATATTTCTATATAGATGTTTATACTGAAATAATAATAGAGATGGATTAAGTGATCACCTATATTTGACACCTCTCACCCCCTGGAGTATAACAGTAATAAAATGTAAAGAATATAACCCTTAGGTAGACCCAGCCCTGAGCTTTGATTTTTGTACTGCTTCCCATGTGACATTCCTCAAATAGAGTTTCAAAGGGCATGTTGAATATTTACCTCTCCGTCTTCCTGGCATGCTCAGGTCTAGGAGCATCTTCTCTAGGGCCTCCTCACCTTCTCAGACATAGACCACTCCCCTCTCTGTGCTCCCCAAACCATTTTCATGTGTGGCCCCATCTCCACGCCTACTGTACTAAACTACAGTTGTTCACTCTTCTGTGACCCTCATTGAGCTGTGAGTTTCCTGAAGTATAAGTAGAACCTTCATTCTACTTATATCTTTTATATCTAGAATAGTGATTGTGCTTTTTGAGCACACATGCAATGGTTGTTGAATGGATGCACAAATGCTTAAGTATGAATGAATGAATCAATAAATGAATCTATGAATGAATGAATTACATGAAAAGATCAGAAACATATTAACCCCCAAATGGAAACCAATACAAGCATAAAGTGTCAGTGACTTTACATATATGCAGAATATATGCGTATAATGGTCCTTCGCAAACCTGATTTGAGATGACAAAATCTTGCATGGCACTAGATAGTGAGAATGGTGCTGATTGAACTCAGACTTGGGTGGTCGTAATAGATTGGTTTTGATCTATACTTGAGAGAGAGATTGATCTGTTGAACACAGGAACATTTTGGTTTTAGTTATTTCTCTTAAGCAAAGTTTTCTTGTTTTCATTTTAAAATCTAAGGGTAGGATATGCCTTAATAGACATATTTATCTAAAGCATGACTTTCTTATAAAAAAGAAAGAAAGAAAGAAAGAAAGAAAATGAACACCTAATACACCTCTAAAATGGAAGTTACATTGAACCAGTTATTTTATTCTCCCATGCCTTGGTTTTTTTCATGCATAATGTGTGAAGCGATAATAGCCCTTTAGTAGTATTTACATTATAAAAGTGTTGTTACTATAAATTAGATAGCATAAAATGGGTTATGATGTCTTCTTTGAAATACAAGTACTGTACACAAATGAGGTATTATTATTTAGTTTTTCCTTTTCAATTTTGTTAAATGAGAAGTAGATGAAAACTCCACTTTAAACACTATCCAGCAGCTAAATGATTATTGACTTGACTGAAATGAAAAAAATAATCTTCAGCTGTAAACTCAGTTGGTGCAGCCTAGCTAGTCTGTGCACCAGCCAAAGATATTGTATTTATCTGTGATGTTTACCACTATTCTTTATCTCCTCTTTGTGCTCTAATCACAAACTGAAGACAGTTACGCCTTTCAGTTCAGGCCGGGTGTGCATTTTAGAGAACATAAATATCCTGGAATGATTACAAGTTAGAAATAATGTTTCAACTAATGAAGCCATGCAGCCGGGTTTGTTATTGATTTAGGGCCTAAATGAACCGTATCAAGCCTTTCCTTCCACTCCCAGGTTCTTATGCTTGGGAGAGCTATCACTGAAACCTTTTCAAATTAGTAGCCGCCAAGCTTCTGGGCTCCGGGTTAGTAGCACAGAGGCTAGTGCTTTCCTCTCTTCTTGGGATACAATGTTATGAGGGCAGGAGAGGGGTCAGGAAAAGAAGGTTTTGGGGACTGTTGTGAATGTCAAAACTTTACTTTGTATGATGAAAGTGTGAGGATTGAGACAATGGAAGGACTCCGGGTAACAAAGCTGGTAGGGGAGACACACCTGTCTCTATGGATGAGTAACAGCTCCAGCCAACTTGTTCTTGGTCTCTGTGCTCCTCCCCTTCCTCCAAACCCCTTACAGCGTTCATCCATTATGTCTGGGCTCACCTTCACTCGTTAGGATTAACCTTCAGCATGGCTTGCAGTTGTGGTCATCTGTTTTCCTCCTGACCCATTTACTCTGGCTTCTGGATTTTGCTCTCAGAAAGCACTCCTGCCTGGCTAGTTGCCTGGCCAGCTGTGGGGCCAGCTGCCTGCTCCAGACTCCAAGGTGACCAAACTCTTCTTCCCTCCCTCTGACTGTCCCAATACGTGAGCTATGGCAATGCAACAATGAGCCGTAATGGCAACATGACAATGTTTCTGAGCAGATTTTTACCTGTGAGGATCATTTCATTGGTGGGCAGCTTGGGTGTACCTTCGTGCACCACAGCGGACGTCAGGTCTAGGAAACCTTCGTGGCCCTTAGAGACCTAGGGAAGGGGGTAAATGCAGAAGAAGATTGAGGAGGAGGGCACAAAAGGCAGATCTGGTTTACTCTAGTTTTAGCCACATGCGGCACTGGTTTAGAGACAACTGTGTAATATACAGGCCATGCCCACCAAGAGCATTTGCCGTATAGTCAATGAAGCTAATGTAAAGGTGGTGAGGGAGACTTCATGGTGGCCCTGTTTTCCCATTGTTGGGGAAAAAATCCAAGGATAACATCTCCCACTTTTAAGGCAAATTTTTTAAAAGAATGATCTGCATTCATTGGTTCCATTTGTTCAACTCACTATGACCTGGCTTCTACTTCCACTGACCCTGCTTTTGCCCAAATGGCCAGGTATCTTGCTGGTGCTCACCCTGCCGGCCCTTCTCAGTTTGTTTCTTACTTGATTTCTCCACAGCATCTGCCTTTGCTGACTACAGTCTACCTGAAATGCGCTTTTCCCTTGTCCTCTGTGATACTTGACACTTGTCTCCCTCCTATCCCTCGGGTTGTACCTTCTCACTCTTTTGTCTTTCTTGCTTTCTTTCTTTCTTTCTTTTTTTTTTTTTTAACTCTTTCTATTTTAAGGATCTCGATTCTGCCCATCCTTTAAGCTCTGGTATTCCTCTGGCTTCTCCTCTGGGCCCCTTTCTCTTCCTCGACATTCACCCAGGGTATTTCTTTCACCCCTATGGATTCTATTCCCGTCTGTTGTGTACTGGTAATTCCTAAACCTGTACTCTCAAGACTTCTAGATCAAACTGCCCACTGCTACCCTAAGAATGTTCCCCAGGAACCAAACCAAATACGACTAAGGCCGAACTTGCCCTCTTCTCCTCCAAATCTCTGTTTTGTATCTGTATTTTTGCTGTCTCGGTAAATGATAGCATTGTCCACACAGCTGTTCAAGTCAAAAATCTGAGCAGCAGCCTTGACTTCCTTCCTTTTAAAACTCAAACATCAAACTATCACACATTTCAGTAGCATCTACCTCCTCTATGACATGGCTTGTAAGGTTGTGAATGATTGGTCCTATGTATCTTCCAGGCTCCTCCTCCCTGACTGCTTTGCCTCAGCTGTGCTGAACAACTTTCAGTGCTAGATACACAGTATGCACAGTCCTTTCTGTCACCTCCAAAGTTTGCAACCACTGACGCAGACCTGCCTCACCTCTTTATTAGACAGACTCCTTCATACCTTGTAAATATTCGTGTAGAAGTCACTAGCTTCTAATCCTCCCAATGTCTGGGCTAGGTGGGTACTTTTCATAGTGCACTGCTTTCTCAGATCTGTCTTTTGCGTTTCTACTTTGACCTCTACTGTAAGGTCCTGTAAGTGGGAACCATATTTATCCTAGTCACCTTTGCGTTCCAAGCACCAACAAAGTATTTGGTATAAAATAGCTGTTCCATGAAGGAATGAATGAATATAAATGTTAAAATGTCAGAATATGGAGGCAACCTAAGCACCCATCAATAGGTGAATGGATAAAGAAGAGGTAGTACATATTTGTATATACAATGGGATAGCACTCAACTATAAAAAAGAATGAAATCTTACCATTTGCATCAACATGAATTAAATTAGACAGAGAAAGGCAATGCCATGTAGATTTCACTTATATGTAGGATCTAAAAACCAAAATAAATGAACAGAACAAAATAGAAGTAGACTTAGAGATCAGAGAACAAACTGAACTAAGGGTTTTGCCAGGAGGGAGATGGGTCGGAGTGGGGATGGATGGAAAAGGTGAGAGATTTAGAAGTACAAATCGATAGTTACAAAATAATTATGGGGGTGTAAAGTACAGCATAGGGAATATAGTGAATAATATTGTAATAATTATGTATGGTACCAGGTGGGTACTATTAGACTTATTAGGGGGGAATCATTTTGTAAATTATATAATTGTTTTACTACTATGCTGTACACCTGAAACTAATATGAAATAATATTGAATGTCAATTGTGATAGAAAACAGTCTAATTATGAGAATATAAAATAAATTTCTAATCCAAGAGAGTAATTAGAATTTTTCTAAACAAAGATTTATCAAGTCCCCCCAACATGAAAAGTATTTGGAGATTAGAAGAATGTAACAACATTAGAACCATGGGTAGAGGTAAATGATAGAGGTAGATTTCAAATTTGTCCTTTATGGGCTTCTTTTCCAGAGTTCAATATCCAGACTCTTTGAGTGCTGTTTGGGCTACCCAAGCATTCCTTCCTCTTAACTCTCCATAAATGATTGGATTTTTACCCGACTCCGTACTTGAGAACATGGGAACTGGAACAAGGTAAGTGTTAGCTTTCCTGGTTTTTTCTTTCATTATTTAGTCTCCAACTATATACTATCCTTGTGGAGCAATAATGTAAAAATTCTGCCTCTGGAGTCTTCACCAGGAGGTGTGACTGGTTTCCCTCCTACCCTGGCTGGTCTCACAATGTATGAATATCCCCATGCATGTGAGGAAATGTTGTGAAGTCTCTTGAGGAATTATGTCCTTTACATGTTTTTCTTTATTTCATAACTATTTTAATTCTTCATCATTAACCTCTCAGTTTTTTCCTAATATGACTACACATAAAGAAAAATTTCTGAGTTTCAAAAAATCGGAAAGACTTGCCACCCACTTGAGGACACCTTTTAGTCCAGATGCCCACTATGAATGCCAGGAATGAGCTACGCCATCCAACTTCAAACAACTCTGAGTTATCTGTATTGCCTATGGACAACCCCCCTCTCCATCCACACAATTAACCTTCTACAGCCCTTTACATGTTTTAGTTTTTCATTGAAAACAAACAAACAAATTTTAAAAAAACCTTAGCATTATGTATTTCTCTTTTTATTTGTTTACTCTTTATTTTCCAACTAGAATGTAAGCTTCATGAGGGCAGAGATTTTTTTTACCATTATATGCTTAATGCTGGGTACATAGTCAACAAATATTTGTTGATTAAATTATGTCATCTTAAAAAATTTTTAAAAGGCTGACGCACATCTGGATCTCCAGGGATCTATGCAAGTCTGGTTCATAGCCTTGTCCCCTTAATGTTTTATTGATGATAAAAATGATAGCATTGATGGTATGCTGAACAAATCTCCTGATACACACAACTAGAAAGAATAACAAATAAGTTGGCTGGTATAAGCATAATTTCCCTGCCCTGCAAATCCTAACAAAATATAATAATGAATCGCATTTGACAATATAAAGTCAGTAGGGACAAATATAAAATGCTCAGAGATTCCAAAACTCAATTGTACTAGTATAGGTAGAGGGCAAGATGGTCTACAATTGCTCATGTTAAGAAGCTTTAGTCCCCCGTTGGTTTTGAGTAGATGATGGATTCACACAGTGTGATATAACTTCCAATAAATCAATCTTGTGTTGTATGAATAGAAATACAGTGTGCCGGTGGGAAAGTAGCTCTCTAGTGCTCACTGGTGATCAGGCCATCTTTGTTCTGTTTCATGAACTCAGATCTTCAGCCTTTAGAGAGATGCTGCTAAACAAAAGACTTTTCAAAGAGAGCAAGAAGGATAATAAGGGATCTGGTAATCAGTGTCGTAGCAGGTTCAGGGAACTCAGGTTGTGTGTGGGTGTGTAAGGAAGAGGGTGACAGCTAGGGCTATCCTGCAGAGGACAGGTTTGATTTCTTCTGCGTAATCCTAAATGACAGATCAAGGGCCTGAGAGTGAAAGATGTAAGCATGTATTATACAAGCCACTAGAATTTTCAACAATTGGATTTTCCCAGCAATCAAGTGGACAACTGCTGGAGGTTTTAAGTTCCCTAACGCTGGTGGTATTCAAGCAGGAGCTGGGTATTCATGCCCCATTTACTGGATACATTTGTGAGGGAAGTTCAAATACTGGATGGGGTACTGGATTGGATTAATCACACTAGCAAGCACATACAAGTGCTTATTATTTGGTATGTACTGTAATAAGCAGTTAATATAGGTTACTATGAATACTCACATCAATCCTACTAGTACCATCTTTCAGATGAGAAAAGTGAGGTTTAAAGGGGTTAAGTACCTTGTCCAGGTTTTACTGTACAAAACAGAGCAAGAAGTTGAACTTAGGCAGTCAGATCCCCGACCTTCATTTATTTTATAAAGGCTACCACTTCTAAAAAACCATTTTGTTCCTACCCTAAGATTCTGTTTGAAGTAATCAAACCAAGGAACTTATTTCCGGTTATAAATGATTCTATAATAAATAGGTCCTTCCGATCCAGTATGTGGGAATTAAATTAGCCTGGGCATTTGCTACTTGGGGTACATTACATGGAACCCACCATAGGACCTGGCACACAATAATGCTCAACGATTATTTATTAAGTAAAAAGAGTATGTGGATGCAACCACACAGCTGCATTTGAAATGGCAGAATCTCAATATATTGTAGCTGAGGAAAAACAAGCACATTTTTGGGTGGTCTGCTGAAGACATTTGGCAGAAAGTAATAATCCATCATTCCTGGCAAACACCTTGAGAATTCCTGCTCAGTCACGTGGACAAATATTTATTGAGTACCTGTTCTGTACCAGGTATGTCCAACGTGCTGAGAGTGCAGAGGTGAATCAGAGGATGCAGTGTTAGTTGGGGAGATGGACAGGTAAGCAAATTTTTATGATACAATGATGAGTGCTACAGCAGGTGTGTGTGTGGGTTTCATGTGTATGTGTATGTTTTAAGTATTATAGAAGCATAGAGCAGAAAAGAACTAATTCTAGTTGATGGAAAGAGTTGTCTAATACATGATTATGTTCTTAAAATGACTGCCACTTAAGTTTGTATGAGTTTATTTGGTCTTCATCACAACCATCTGAAATTCAGATCCTTTTTTGTAGAGAAGTAGAGGCTCATAGAGATTAGGTGAGTCTCAAGGTCATGGGGCTAGTAATGATTGCTGACATTTACTGAATGCCTAGGACACCCCAAGCTCTGTTCTAAGCCCTATTAAGACATTTAATCTTCACAACAATTCTATGAGGTCATTATTGACACCATTGCCATTTTATACATGAGAAAACTGAGGTACACGATTTAAGTCACTTGCCTAGAGTCACATAGCTGGAAAGTGGCTTTAGCAGGCTTACACCCTCTGCACTAAATTGCCTGTAACTGGCGCCCTGAAAAGCTGGAACTCATGTGGATTCTGACTCCAAGTTCAACTTTCTTTTAAGTGACCTTGCTCTTTAGCAATATTGTATCCAAATGGAAATAAGTGGTGCATGTGTGAATACAAGGAGCAGTTGCGTAGTTTGGGCACCCAAGGAAGTGCCTGGGAGAGGTACGATAAAATCTAGATTACGCATTAGTTGCGTCTTCAGGGTTTCTCAAGGCAGCCAGAATTTGAAGGTCTGTTGTTCTTCAGATCAGCAGTCTGGGAATAAGCCACCAACACTTCCCCTGCAGACTTTTAAAATCTACTTTAAAATTTTCTAAAAGAAGACAACAAGATGTGAGACATTAAGAATAAAAGAAGTTCAATTCAATACCTTATACATAAACACGAACAGAGATACAGAAAAGGAGAAATGAAGCACATAATTGCTTCAATTGTCCCAGCTTTCTCTCCATAATAAAAATTCTTGGATTGAAAAATAGTTCAATCTCATATTATTGTGCCTTAATAACTGTTGAGCTGGTCTGTGGCAAATCTGAGAAAGAATTGGTTATTAAAATGAATGAACTAGATTACCCTCCCCTCGGTAATTACGACTTCATTAATTGGATATGACCTATGCAATTGAACCTATTGCATTTTTAAGACATCCATCTCCCATAATTGTTAGAGATTTGGTTATTTTTAAATTGACTGCAAGCTGGGACTCCCGTGGTAGGTAGGTGGAGAGGCAGAAAAGGTCAATGTTCTTTGAAGTCCTTTCCTTCAAAGGGCTTTTTGGTATAGAGACCTAGTAGATTCAACCGATTATCTTGGCCTTCGTGTTTATGGATTTCTGTTTTCCTGGCCTGAAGTCCTTGGAAACATTTGTTTTGATGGTGGCAGGAGAGTTAGTCATGTTTTATTTTTGTTGTCCTTATTTATTTTTAAGATCCTTTAGTTTGAATCTACTTCCAAGGTATTGTGTAATTGTATGTTTCCACAAATAAAATATTCCAGCAGTAACTTCAAACACAACTTTATAGGAATAGTTAATAATCTGATGCCTAGCTGATGCCAGTCAGAATTATTTTGTAGCATTAGAAGCTAGAACAAGGGTATGCGTTGGAAAATTATGTTAGAAAATTGTAATTGGACTTAGCCTTTAATGTGTGAAATTTCAACTTTCTTAGATCAATTATTTGTGCGTTACCGAGCAGCCAAATTCTTATAAATATATTTTTCCTTTTCATCACTGAGTCAACAAAAACTGGAAAATTCTTTTCTCACATGTTCCATTCTTTAACTCAGCCTGAAGGTAAATTGCTTTTTAAAAACCACATCCCAAACAAACAGTTTTTCATGAAGTTATGAGTAAATGAATAGAGCAGGCTCCACTGGCTTTGGGATGTACATCTAATTAAAACTCTCAGTATTTCAAACGTATAATTTACTCGAGTTGGGGTTTTTAATTCTTAGCTTTGAGTCCATTGGGATGAAACAAGTGACCCTTGATGGAAATAGGTCAAGAAATCAACTTTTTCAGGTTGACTTTTAGTCTGCTGGTCACCAAATCAAAACACTATGTTCCCAGGCTTAAAGATGTCTGAACCTTCTAAAATGTGTTAAAAAGCAGAAAGCCAGCTCTGCTTCACCGCTGTGAAGAACAGATTGGCCTGTCCCTTCTCCCTCATGCCTCTTGGTCAGTTTCTTAAGAAGAGAGACTCCATCTCATCTGATACCATCTTTGCTGCCATATCAAGCATGTTGCACTTCCAGTACATCTTTCAGTGTGTAAGGGAGACAAAGAACCATAACTTGACGATGGGACAGATGCCTATCAGCCTTTGAGGCCACTGAACGTACCTTCTAAAGCAAAGCTTGTTAGGTACCAAAGACTGCTACGAACACTCTCAATCGCCAGTGTTCATGAACTTAAAGTTTGTGACACAAGATTTGTGGTCAACTACCTTATTGTGTGACCTTGAACAAGCAACTTAGCATTTCCCCAAAATTTCACAGGGTTATTGTTTGTAATAAACAATTGAGATTGTATACAAAAATACTTAGCACAAAGCCTGGCACATAGCTACAAATGCAAACTGAATTTATGTAAAGCATAAAACCAGCCATGGGACTCAAATAGGCAAATGAGCCATTTTTTAAATCAGAAAATTTCACTTCCACATGAGTAACTATATTTACCAATAACTTTGTTTTAAAGTCTACATACAGAACAAAATGTTACTTTAATGATAATCTGTTCATATATTTCATACCAAGAGCTGACTATGGTTTCTTTAGGAGAAAATTACATAGGAACAAAGAAGGAAAATTGTATAAATGAAATGTCTTAATTTCAAAATAAATGAAGAGACTGTTATCTGATTAAAGAAGATTCAGATGAAGATATAATTATATGCCTATATGTAATTATAACACATACTTGTTTTTATAACCTGGTTTATTAAAATTTTACTGATCTTAAAGGACTACTTTTCTCATAATTGAATGACAAATCCTGCACCACTACTATTAACTATTAATATGCCAAAAATACCCATTAACTATCTTTTTCTTTAATTGCATCTACTGTCATGGCTTTACATTTATTTCAATAATACAAAAGGAGTTATTTAAACGCCTTGTTCTCTCTGCCTGTTAGAAAGGAGACACAGCATTCACCCGACCTACTTGAGTATGAAAAAAGGATTCTCGCAAGTTACCAGGAACTAAGAAAGCAGTAAAATTATAAGAAAATTATATTAAGAAACTTTATCTCACTGCAAGTTATTTGACTAAAATCTGAGGTGCTGAATTTCAGGACAAAGGTGACTTTGGAGGAGAAAGTTGGTGCCAAACTGGATCAGTTGTTTTTGTGTTATGTAAGAAGGAGAAAAAAATTAACTGTTTACTCCTAAGATATAATTTCAAGATTGTTTTATTACACTAACTGACAGAATCTCCAAACCTCATGAAATAGTATCTGTACCTACTCAAAAGTAAATGTAATTAATATTAAATAAATTATCTTGCCCAATTATATTTAAAACATACAAAGTAATTTTAATCAGTGTCAGAAGTGAATTCTAGTTGAATTGTGAAAATGGAATTGTTAAACAGCTAAAGGGTTTTTAAAAAAATAACTTTCCTGATTATAAAGAAGGTAATCTCACTTATATATAGAATCTAGAAAAAGTATATAAATGAATGAACCAAACCAAACAGAAACAGACAGAGATATAGTGAACAAGTGAACAAGCTGATGGTTGCCAAATCGAAGGGGGTGAGAGAATGGGACCAAAAATGTTTTAATAATGTGAAAGATTCAGTCTATGTTCAAATTTTCAGTTATCTCATACATATCATAATTTACAGTTTGCTTGAGGCAGGATTCAAATAAGGTTCACACAGAGTACTGAGCTTTGTTGATGTCTGTTAAATCTTTTAAAATACATGTGGGTTTTCACCGCAATTTGCTTGTTGAATTAACCAAGTTGTTTGCCCAGTAGAAATTCCCACAGCCTGGATTTTTCTCCTTGCATCCCTAATGTATAGAGAACATATTCTTCTGTCTTCTGTGTTTCTTAAAACTATATATTGGCTTTATAAAGATTCAAAGTTTTTGTTTTTGTTTTCAAGACCACTTCACAGGTAGTTGTGTGTTTTTCCATTGGGAGGAGTATAAAGTGTAATAATCTCTTCTTTTATGATGTTGCCTAGATTCATTAGTCTATCAAGGATTGCAAAATAGTGATGTTTTAATCCTATTATTCCTTGAGTTGATTTCTGATATATGCCAATGGTGGACAAGTAGGTGTTTTGTTATTGTTTGTTTTTTTAATTATCACTTGAACTCATTAAAACATTGCAATTCAACACATCTTACTTATTATTCTTATTAATGCTGAAATTATCCCTATTTGGTAGCATCTTCAAGTTGACTCCTGAATTCTTTTGACATGACCCTAATAGTCATTGACAGACCCCCTGCTTTTTGGTATGATAACATGGACTTAAATACCTATAAATATATTACAAAATGATAGGGCAGAAACTATAATATTAAAAGACCGGAAACAAATACCTATCTATTAATAGAGGAGTGATTGAACAAAGTATGGAATAGCCACACAGTGGAGTCCTGTGCAGCTAGCCAATGGAATTAAGAATCTTTAGATACACTTCAATGGGTTGGTCACTAGGATATAATTGTAAGTAAAAAAGCAAGTAGGAGAAAAGTAGTCCAGGTGCTATCATTTATGTAAAATTGGACATAAATATTTATTTATATACATTTATATATACACATATACAGACATACACACAAATATAGATGTATATATATTTGCTTATATTAAAGAACAAAGAAAATAATAGTTACCTGTAAGAGGCAGAAAGCAAAGAAATGGAAGGAATGGTGATAGAAACTAGACTTCTTTGATTTTCCTTATTTTATAGATTTGACTTTGGAATCATGTAAATATTTTACATAATTGTAAAAAATATTAATTTTTAAATGCAATTCTTATTTTTTATTTATTATTCAACAACTTAAATTTGTATTTCTTTTTTTTTAATTTTATTGTTGTTGTATTACATCCATCCTCTTTTTGCTCCCCTCTGTCCCCCTCCCCACCCACCCATTACTCCCAAAGTCAACCCCACCTGTTGTCCATGTCCATGGTTCCTTTATAAATTCTTATTTTTTTTAAAGAGGCTAATCGTGTATCCAGTTGGTAGCATACAGAGAATTATTTTAAGAAACATTAATTTGACTTACATATTCATAGTGGGATACACCCTAAAAACAAAAAGAACCACAAAATATTTTTTAACAGTTCTTGGTAATTACAGTATTGGTGGTAATGTTGCTATTGCTAGCCTGGGGGACATGGGATAAGCAAATATTAATTATGGGGTATCTTAATTTTATCATGCTCTGTGTCCTTGTAAATCAGGATTTTCAGCATGGGAAGGATTTTAAAAAAGGGGAGAAAAGTTAGAGAAATACCCTGTAGTTCTGAATTTGAATTAGAAGTTAGTGATATAAACTTATGAAGCATATGTATATGTATAGATATATTTTCTAGCTCTCCTGTTCACTAAAAAGACCTAGAAACAGGGACTAAGCCAATAGCAATAAGCATCCTTGGTATCTACATCATGGTCTGGCTGAGGGAGGAAACATGTCCACACGCATATACATATACTCATATATCATGAATGTATATACATTTAGACATTGGTCAAGTAGCTCAGTTTGTATGAGTGTCATTCCAATATGCCAGGGTTGCAGGTTTGATCCCTGGTCAGAGAATGCACAAGAATGCATAAATAAGTGGAGCAACAAATCAATATTTTTCTATCTCTCAAATCAATAAAAAAATGTATATACAATTATATATACATACCTTTGATGTTCTACCTGCAACATCAATTACTTAGACATTCTTCTATTTATGGGCATTTAGATTACTTAGAAATCTTTACCTTTCTATGTAATACTGCAACAAAGCATTTGTGCACCTGCTATTTCTTTAGTACAAATTCCTGCAAGTGTAATTACCCAGCCAGAGGGTAGGAAAACATTTAAGCTCTTGATTACTATTATTAAATGCTTCTAGAAAGGTTATAACAGGTTACACACCAAATGGCAGTGTAGGAAAGTGATTGCTTCATCTCATTAATAGTAACAGACATTTTAGATATTTAATTGGTATGTTTCTGCCAATACGAACTAAGTCAGGTAGAGTCAGTCACTCCTTTTTCTTTTCTTCCTTGTTTTCCTCTTTCTGATATTTTTGTAGAGAAACTTTAAAAATTAATAATATCATATGGAAAAAATACACTGAAGCAACATTTTTGTTTTTATATTCAGAATTAATAACTATGTATCAATGAGGATTAAAATGGCCTGTCAAACTAAATACATTACTTATAATTAATGTATGGAATTGCTAATCCTTTAGTGGTTGCAGATGGATATATCATGAATGTATTAAGATATTAACTTTTATAGCTTTTATTGTAATTTGGTAGCTACTTTAAAATTCCTAGGTTTTTTGTTTTTTAAATTTTATTGTTGTTGTATTACATCCATCGGGGGTTTTAATTATAACCTTATAGTTGCAGAACTCACTATATGAAACTTTATTTTTCAGACATAATTTAGAATGGTAATTAACTTGCCAAATATTTCTTACATATACCTTAAATATCATGAAAGCAAAAAAAGAAAGTAGATTATAGATTAAAATCATAGACTCTTAGAACTAGAGAGATTTTAAACACTTTATCCTTTGGAAAACTAATGCGAAATGTGATTTCCCTGATATCTAACAGCTGATTTGTGATGGAGTGAGGAAAAATCCAAAATGACTCAATATAGTGTGCTCTTCATGTAACTTCTCAGAACTGACAAAGTTGAAGGCAATATGCAAAGGTAAAAATAATTGCTATTAGGGAAATGGGATTTAAAGTGTTTCCCTTTAAAGTTCTATCATTATGTTACCTTTTCAATAAAGACCTCTAGAAAATGGATCAACAATTACATTATAAAATCAAATGAAAGAGCACTTTTGTTATCCGGAAGCTAGAAGTATATTGTTCTAATAGTAGGGATTTATAGCGATCAAAATACACAACATATAAATGTCACACACACACACACACACACACACACAACTGTTGACACTTTATCTCATTGAATTCAACAATAATCTCAAACACAGAGGTTATGTGACCTGCCCCAGGTCATCTCATGCCTGTCAGTCAGGATTCAACCCAGGTGTCATAGACATAGTGGTTTGTTTGGAAGTTTCAAGCCTTGATGGGTTTGAGGGTTGCTGTCATCATCCGACTCTCCCCAGCTCTCTCTTTATGAGGTCAAAGTTTCCACTTTATCAATTCATTCATTTGAAAGATATGATACAATTCCTTAGAGCAAAAATTTTTAGGAAGAGTTCTTTGAAATGCCTCATCTGCCATTTGCTAGGTGACTTTTCATTCCTCATCTACAACATGGGTATGATAATATCTACCTCATTAGATATGGGGATATTAAATAAGATAAATTGTATCCATGTTTAGTAAATATTCAATAAACAATAACTGCTTTCATCAGCTATGGCTGTCATCATCCTCATTATTATCATTATCAACAACACCATCATTATTTCTTTCCTACTGGCCATTTTTTAAAGGCAAAAACCTGTCAAAGGGGAATACGTTATCCAAGGGGCTAGTGACTCACTGGTTGGTCTCCTGACAGGAGGGAGCAGACAGGTAGTAAAGCATGGTGAAGGAGAGGGAGATAACTGAAAGGAGAGGTAGGGTACCCCCAAGACAACTTAGAGCAGAGTTTTACTCCAAACTGGTTGGGATAAGTTTACAGAATAATGCATTTGAAGTCCAGTACTTTTACATGGGATCCTGTCATCCTCATCAGGTTATCAGAGGGTCTGTCAGGGGATGAGGAAGGCCCCTGCATCCAGGAAGGCTGTGGGCACAGATCATTTGTTCCTGCCCAAGGACTCGCAGGCGCTGAGGCCACCTGCCTGTCTACGCCGCTGTGGTGGACGTGGGCAAACAGCCCTGTGCAAACACTTCTGTTTACTGTGCCTGGAAATAGGCTCTTTGCCATGGAAAAATTTCTCATTGTACCCATAGGTACAGGACACACATTGCACAATAGAAAAGCAGCCTTATTACAACTTCTTCCTAACCTGTGTACACGTTGTGCTTCAAGCCTAGGGCTGGGTGCCATTCCCAAGGAGTCATTCCACTTGTTCTCAGGCATAAGGCTTAAAAGTGGCCTTTCTTCTAGAATCCTCCTCTGGTTGCAGATACCTGATGTCTTACTATTTTGTGCTACTGGCTATTCCCTTGGGTCCACGTACCTTTATATTTCCATTATTTTATTTCTCAGTTTTCCTTGTTCTGAAAAGAACTTAAGCACATAATAAAATATAAAATGGCGCAACGTAAGAAGGTATTTAGTGAAAGGTACACCTCACTCCCAACCCAATCGCTAGTGCTGCTGGGTCCCAGAAGTAACCACCCTGCACTCAGAAAACGTAGTGGGATATCTTCTATGACAGCCATTGTTCTAGGTGCTTAGGGTGGAGTAGCAACCTAACAGATAAAATTCCTGCTTTCTGGCTGAAGCTGATGGATCACAAACAAGATAAATAAGCAAATGATCATCTAGTATATTAAAAAGTGATAAATGCTACCAATAGAAATAAAGAAGAAAGGGGTAGGGTAGGGTAGGGTAGGATAATCAGGGTTGCTGAGGTAGTAACTGAACAAAGTACTGAAGGAAGAGAAGAGAGGAGCTATTTATGGGAAGAAAATGTTCTAGAATAAGGGAAAGCAAGCAAGGTTGGCATGCTGGGGACACAGGGTTTTAATTGTTGATTTATTTTTGTTTAGAAAACATTTACACCTACTACAGGCCACACATTCTTCTGTAGTATATGTTAACTTGCTTAATTTTTGCAATAAGCCTAGACAGTCTTACCATTCCAGTTCTAAAAGGAAACTGAGGCACAGAAGAGTTAGGTAGTTGTTTAAAGTCACAAAACTAGTGAGTAGTGAGACCTGGACTTGAATGCAGACTGTCTGGCGGTGTCTGGCCCATCCCTTAACTGCTGCTCTTCCTGCTATGCAGTAGGTAGGTAGCACTGGAGAGGTACAGGATGACACTCCAACCAATGGAGCCACCCAGCCAGGGTACAAATCAACTTCCTAAAAGAACAACTCAGCCCTGCCTGACAGGTAGTTCAGTTGGTTAGGGCTTTGTCCTGATACTCCAAGGTTGCAGGTTTGATCTGCATTCAGAGCACATACAAGAATCAACCGATGAATGCATAAGTAAGTGGAACAACAAATCAATCTCTATCTATCTATCTATCTATCTATCTATCTATCTATCTATCTCCACCTTTATCTCCCTTCCTCCTTCTCTATAAAACCAATCAATACAAATAAACATAACTCAGTAGTTTTTAGGATATTTACAATATTGTACAATCATTGTCGTTATCGAATCCCAGGACATTTCCATCCTCTCAGGCTGAAACTTCATTCCTGTCAGCAGATACTGTCAACACTCTCCTGCACCCAGTGCCTGGAAACACAAATCTATTTCCTGTCACTATGGATTTGCCCACTGTGGACATTTCATATAAATAGAATTATGCAACATGAGGCCTTTTGTGACTGGCTTCTTTCACTTAGCACAATGTTTTCAAGGTTGATCTATGGTTGTAGTATGTACTGGTCCGTCATTCCTTTCTATGACTGAATGGTATTCCACTATACGGATGCATCACATTTGTTTATCCATTCATCAGGTGATGGACATTTGTGTTGTTTCCACTTCTTTGCTGTTATAAGATAATGCTGCCATGTACATTCATGTACAGGTTCTTGTGTGAACGTATGTTTTAATTCTCTTGGGTATACTTAGTGGAATTGCTGTGTCATGGTTAACTATGTTTACCATATCAAACCTACTTTTGAGCACAAGGTATTGCATAGCATCTTGCTACGAGTACAGGAAAAACCATAGGAGCAAGCAGTTACAGTAGCAAATGCCCTATCCTGTTCTATTTACATGAGAAGGTGGCAGATTAATGGTGGTGCCTACTTCTTGGGGTTTAGTGTGTCATTATCACTCTGGGGATATATTCTGCATGAAGATCTCACATTGGGAGATTCCTGCCATAGGATACATGGAGAGTAACTATGGAGAAGCTGCCCTTGAAATAACTGGAGGGCTCAGGCTTCAGCAACTCAGTTACTCCAGATACATCTATAAACAACCATAGACAGAGCCAGTCTGGAGAAGAGAAGGCTTTGAGCAGATTACACAGTTCTCTAAGAATAATGTGAAGGATAGTAATAGACTTCCTAACCTTTTTTTTTTTAAAGATTTTATTTATCATTTCCAGAGAGAAAGGGAGAGAGGCAGAGAGGGAGAGAAACATCAATGTATGGTTGCCTTTCACCTGCCTCCAGCCACAGACCTGGCTGGAGACCTGGCTTGCAACCTGGTTATGTGCCCTGGCTGGGGAATTGAACCAGTGACCTTTGGGTTCTCAGGCCAGCGCCTTATCCACTGTGCTACCAGCCAGGGCTAGACTTCCTAACCTTTTAGGGTTCACTACCTGCCTAGTATAATGAGCAGCTAATGGCTTTACAGCCTTTTCCTAGACCTGCATTCTCCAGTACGGTAGCCACCGGCCATCTGTGCTTGAAATGTGGTTAGTCTGAGATAAACCATGTGTGTAAAATACACATTGGATTTCAAAGACTGAGTACCAAAAAGGGAATGTAAAATATCTTATTAATATTTTTACATGCTGAAATGATATTTTGGATATGTTGGATTATGTAAAATATATCACTGAAATTAATTTCACCTACTTCTTTTTATCTTTCTTAATAGGGCTACTAGAATATTTTAAATTACACATGTGATTCACATTTATAATTTGCATTTTATACTTCTATTGGACAGCTCTTGGTCTAGATTATTCACAGTAATTTGATTAGCTGGATGGTATTACCCTTTTCGCATTATGATTAAGGAAATTGAAGTTTAGAGAGCTGAAGTAAATTGTCTGTGATCGTACATCTGTAGCTTAAGAACAAACCTGCCTCCAAGCCTGAATTCTTACCCATTACTCTGTGGGTCTTCCTATGGTCTGGAAATACAACCCACGTGATAAAGAAATGGTTATGATCATCAGCTATGTCTAAAACCTATTTCATCCATCCATTGTAGAGAATAAGAAAAACTGCCCATGTCATTCTATAAGATAGAATTTAGGTTGTAGTTGGGAAAAATTGTCTATAGGAAAGTTTTTGAATACTAAGCCTTTGTAATGCTTTGGGGCTTACTTACCAAGGACAGAAGTTTGATGAAACTACTTCAGAGGTTACTTTTGTTTCTACCATCCTATATTACAATTCATACCATATTCACAAGTCAGCTGCTGCTATATTACTCAGAATGAGACAGAATATAGTGAGATGAATTAGCGCTTCGGTTTTGTCCTTTTTTTCTGTAAAATGTACCATTCCACTTGAATTTGTGAAAAACCTCAATGGGACATTCTTCGTAGCAATGCTGCCCTCTTCTAAGTTTCATGGAGAGAAGATAAGACCGTGGAGGAGAGAAAGAGTCTTTCCATTTCCTTTCTTCCCTCACTAACTGATACCATTTTTCAAAATACAAGGTCTGCTGGGAAAAAGTCTGCCTTTGTTAATATAACAAGGACCATTTGAGTAACACTGATGTAACCTGGTAGCCAAGGAGAGTGGACTGGAATGCACATGTGTGAACAATGATGACTTCACTGTACTAGTCAGTGAGGGAGAGCAGTAAACACTGTTGAGTGAGCATGTGTCCTGTGTGGTCATCACATTCAAAATGACTGAGCTACTACAGCAATGAATCTGCATCAAATTTTGCATGAAACTTTAACATGCCTCTCCAGAAACTATTCAGATGATTCAGAAAGCCAAAGCTATGGGCAACTGGTGATTGATAGCTTCATCAAGACAACATGCCTACTTATACATCATACCTTATGCAGAGTTTTTGGGCAAAACATCAAATCACCCAGGTCACTCAGCCCCACTATAGCTCAGATTTGGTGCCATGCGACTTCTGACTTTCCCCAAAACTAAAATCACTTCTAAAAGGGAAGAGATTTCAAACTGTCCCTGAAAAGATTCAGGGAAATATGACAGGGCAGCTGACGGTGATTGGGAGAACTGTGTGAAGTCCCAAGGTGCCTACTTTGAAGGGGACTGTGGCATCATTGCCCTATGTACAATGTTTCTTGTATCTTCTTCAATAAATGTCTATTTTTCATAGTACATCACTGGATACTTTTTAGACAGGCCTTGGTATATATTTTGTTCACAGGCCAGAGCTTAATCCACTGAGCCACACCAGGCAAAACTTGACATTGGTATATATTTTAACATTTGACCTTGGTATATATTTTAATGTGTCCTCTTTTTTCCTAAGGCATCAGTGTCATCCATCACTCAGAAAGAATTCTCCTATGTAAATATTAATGTTATTGCTATATTTTAGGTACTATAACTTAATTTTATCTTCTTTTCACATATACTTATGCATAACATGTATCATGAGTATAATTTAATTTCACATAACAAAGGAGAAGCCCAGTTTAGAACATTAGTACCCTGAGCTATTTTTCCAAGTGGGGAGAATTGGGATAATCAGGAATTATACCTCAAGGTCTCATTCCAAATGTTTAAACCCTCTCATAGTCTTAGAGGCTAGAAATGTTGTTGACCACTATTAAGCAAAATCACACACACACACACACATCTTTTTTTCCCTATTTTCCACCCAGACTTCAAATTTACAGACTACCAAGAAATATGCAATTTGACTGCTAAAAGATTAACTGCAGATCAAACTTCAAACTCTAAGAAGCTAAAACGTCTCTAGATGTGCATGTGCTATGTTTTTTATTTTAATGTTTAAATTCCAAGTCAAAATTTTAGTGCCCCTAAATTAGTTTCACTTTGGTTTAAATAGCTACATGGGAAATAAACTGCAGCATTTGTTTTCTGTTTAGTCACCCTTCCTTAAAATTCCTTATTGGTTTCAAATGTACTTCAGATGAGATAATAATGAGCCATAGAAAGAAGTCAGAAAGATAGACTCATATTGAGAAAGGTAAATGGAGTTGGAATTCAGATGACCTGAACTCTTAATTGTATTTCAGCAATGAATTAGCAACAAGGTCTTGGGGGATTTAAGTACCACAAACATTTATTGGGCAGCTGTTACATTCAATGCATTGTAATAAATCCTATAGGATAAGATGGGGCTCCTCAAGGAACTTAATAATTAGAAGGAAAGAAAGCATATTCACAAAACTATGCTGTAATGTGGCACAGCATAGTTATGTGAGTAATGAAATAGAACTTACAGGAGCACAGAAGGAAATGAGCGTAATTCCAATGGGGGGAGATTGAGCATGACTTTGTGATGAAGGTGATGTATTATGGATGGTTCTAGAAGTATGGGCAGGATTTCAGGGTGGGGCTAGAAGAAAAAGTACAGGGAAGGGAAGACAAGGTAAGCAAAGGTGAACTGTAAGAAAGTTCAGAGGTAGCTCAGGAAACTTGTTAGACAGGAAGGCACAGTTAACTCTAAATAAAAACAGGAGGTAAATTTTGACTCCTAGATTAGAATCAGTTTGTGGTAGAGCTTGAACTTCATTCTGATGAATTTGGACCTTATTGGTAGAAGGGAGGCAGCCAAGTTAAAGAGCAGAATGGTCAGTTCATGATGGTTGCTCACAGCTCTGAGTGGTGAGAGAAAGACAGGAGGTTGGGAGATCAGCTAGAAAATGTTATGGTTGGGTTCTGGCAATAGGAATGGATAGAGAAAGCAGATATAGGGGACATTTTGGAAGAAGAATTAACAGGATTTGGTGATAACTGTTTTTGAGATGCAAAAGATGACAGGTTTTGAACATTGATGAGTCAGAGGCTAGAGATGCTGAGGATGTAGGTTTGCTGGGAAAGATACTGCGTTTGGTGTGAGGCATATTAGCCTATTCTGAACACATCAGCCAGTCATGTGAAACCCAAGTCAATTTCTAACTCCCCATTTTCCAAAACCCTTCAATGCCTTCCCATCCTAATCAAAGTAAAAGGAAAATCCTTACTACGGCCGATAAAGCCTTACATATCCTGGCTTCCTTCCTTCCCTTTGATCTCATCTCCTTCCTTGTCCCCTTCTTAATGGATAGTGAGCCACAGTGGTCCACTTACTATTCCTCCAAGACCATCTAGCATGTGTCTGCCTTAGTCCCTTACTTGGTGTTTTCTCTCTGCCAGAAGCCCTCTTTTTCAGACAATTCTTATCTTTTACTCCCTTACTTTCATCAGCTTTACTCAAATGCTACCCTCTTAGAAAGATCTTTCCTGATCATCTACAAAGTGGTAGCAACCAACCACCCCCAAACAACACTTTCCCCACCTTCCCACTTTGCTGTTCATCATTGTGCTTATCACTATTTGACATACTATGTATTTACTTGTTTATTATCATGGCCTGGCAACTGAAGCTGTAAAAAGACAATAATATAAAATTGCAATGTTTTCATTGGGTGCAGTGAGGTTTGTTCCTCTTGCATGCCTTTATTTGGACTGTACATTGATATAAAGCCTTTGGAAAACAATTTGGCAGTGAACACAAAGATCATAAAATATTGATGTCCTGGAACATTGAATGTTTTGAAAATCAATTCTGAGAAGATAATCTAAAATATGGAAAAGAAGATATGCAGGAAAATGTATATTGATACAATATTTATAATATTAAGAAGAAAGATTCTAAATATTTAACAATATAAGAAGATAGTTAAATTAAGTAACTTACCATTCATTTACTTAATGATATATTATTTACTGTTATATAGTTATGAAAGCTAGTTAACAACAGGGAAAATGCTTATAAGACAATGTTACATTGAATAGCACAGGATCCATCATTGTATACAGTATAATTTCCATTATCTTTAAATATACATATGAAAAAGATGAGGATGAAATTAACCCTAGCACTGATCTTAAGTAATTTAGGCTAATGGGATTATAGGTGGCTTATTTTTTCTAAATCTTTTAGATTTTCTATAGTTGGGTTATATCCTTTCTGTAATGTGGTTATTTTATTTTTAAAAGAACATATTTTAATATTCAAAAGAATCTGCTGCTACAGCACAACTCAAACTCTGTACTGCACTGTCAGGTATCAAAGGGAAGTGTCTTTCCAGGCCAGGGAAACCTGTGGTTGGGACCGAGGGGCCACTGACAACAATGGCTGGCCCTACAGCTCATTAGTCCTTCAAGTCTTAGCTCCCCAATCCCCTCATTCCTGACTTCTTCTCCATTTGCCTCCATAATTTTAGGCTGTGTCTTCCTGATTATGATAGTCACAGTCATGAAACAACAAAAGCCAAAAAAGCACAACTTGCCCTGTGCACTTTGACAATGCTTATACATCTGGATTAAGGCTAAGCCATCTTATCCATGTCTCTCTCCTTCCAGTTTTCCCTGGTTTGGCAGCCCTTCCACACAACGGTAGATGTTCAGGGTTCCCACTTTGCTCTCCTCCACAGTGCTTATCAGCATCTGATGTGTTTTTCTATTTACTTGTTTATTATCAAGGGTTAAAAATAGAAGGCATCTAAGATGTCAAAAGGAATATAAAATTCAGTTATGACTAATATTATTTCAGAGGAAGTTTCTAATGAAAAGAGATTTTCCATTTAATAATTCTTCTATTTCTAGCTGTAGTCAGTTTAGTAAAGATTCTGAGCAAATTTGTTGTAATGAGATTGAAGGAATTGAATAGGAGTTTTTAAGAAATATCACTCATACTGTTCACCATTATAACAGCTCAACAGTGTTCTTTCTTATCTGCCTTCTTTGACTAAAGTCCCACATGGAAAACCCTTTCAGCTCCTGACACAGATGTGAGAAGACCTAACACATTCATTCTGATCATAACTAACATTTTTGAGAACTTACTGTGAGCCAGACTTTGCTAGGTACTGCGCTTGATTGTCTGTCTCATTTATTGTTCAGAATCCAATAAAGTAGGCATCATCGTTATAACCATTTCATGGATAGATAAAGAAACTGAGGCCTGGAAGTATTAAGTAACTTATTCAATATAACTTGTTATATTGGTTGTTTCACCTTATCTGTGATCTGAGAAAGTAACATTTTTAAAAAAGGAATGTCAACTTCACCCTGGCCAGGTGGCTCAGTTGGTTGGAGAGTTGTACTGTACACCAAAAGATCATGGGTTTGATTCCCAGTCAGAGCACATACCTAGGTTGCAGGTTCGATCCCCAGTTGGAACATGTACAGGAGGCAACAGATTGATGCTTCTCTCTCACATCAATGTTTCTTTCTCCCTCTAAAATCAACAAACATATCTTAAGTGAGACAATAAATAAGTAAATAAATAGATAGGTAGGTAGGCAGATAGAAAGAATGAACATCAAGTTTGATTATATTAAAGGGAAAAGTGAAAGGCTTTTTGAATTGCTGTGGCTGTTAGGCCAGTGATGATTTCCACTAGAGAAGTGGTCCAGGGAGATTTGAGATTTTAGATGTAAAAAGTCTGAAAGACTGTGTTTTCCTTGAACAGATTGTGGTTCCCTCATCACTGTTTCTCCTATCACCTTGCACTGTACATTTACCATCATCTTATTTTAGTTAAAGATTTTATTATTTTTAGAGAGAGGGAGGAAAGGAGAGAGGCAGAGTGGGAGAGAGACATCAATGTATGGTTGGTTGCCTTTCACTTGTCTTCAGGTACGGACCTGGCTGGAGACCTGGCTTGCAACCTGGTTATGTGTGCCTTGGCTGGGAATTGAACCAGTGACCTTGGGGTTCGCAGGCCAACGCCTTATTTACCATCATTTTATAAAAATGTTTTTATCTCTGAGGACTTTTTAACTGGTGGAGCTGTCTTTGGTCTGAAAGGTCAGAGAAGAAAAGTTTTGTCTGGGGTCTGTGACTTCTCATGAAGTTGCTGCACTTCTCAGTTGATGTGTAGAAATCTGCCCACCTGTCGTGTGGAACAGATTGGGAGAATTCTTAGAAGAGGCTATGAAAATTCTAAAGTACTTCGCCATGGTACATTTTTAGTTTTCTCTCCATTTAAGCAATCTTTTTCCACCTTAGATGGGGAAATGGGGAACCCATAGTTCACTTAATTAAATAATTCTGAATATATACTTGTACATAATACAGTTCTAACCATTGCAAAAGATATATATAAGTTCCATAGATAAGACATCAACATATAAAAAACATTAAACAACCCAATGCCATAAGAAGATGGATCAGATGCCAAGAGTTAGAAGTTCTCGGCAGGGAGGGGAGCCTTTGGAGAGAGGAAATTTAATATAGGTCTTGAATAGGATGAATCCAGTCACAGAACAGAGTATATAGTTAACTTACCTAAAAATAAAATACACAAAAAACTGTCTATGTGTATTCAATACAGAGAGAAAGAGTTGGAGGCATACCCAGCAAATTGGGAGGAGGAAAATGCAATTGGTGAGTGATGAAGGAGAGCAGGGAAGGGCTTGTATGCATAGAGGCTTTCCATTTTTACTGTGTGTATACTTCTATATTATTTAAATATTTCTCCAAATGGTATGTAGTTAAGCATTATTTTTTATAATTAAAACATACAAAATTTGCAAAAGGAATGAGACCTGGGTTTGTAGAATGAAAGGAGGAAGATATTCCAGTTCAGAAGAGCTTGAATCAATGCTCAAAGGTAGAAAGGGGCAGGGAGTAAATGGACAGATGAGTGGCGACAGCATGGGAGCTACAAAAGAAGGAAGATATTCCAGGTAAGAAGAGCTTGAGTCAATGTTCAAAGGTAGAAAGTGGACAGATGAGGGCAGCAGCATGGGAGGGATGGAGTAGGAGTGCAGGTGGGGGCCAGGTGAAGAAAGGGTATGAATGCAAGATGTAGGAGTGTGAGCCTTTTCCTTTTGACCAGAAGCATTGGAAAGTCTCTGAAAGATTTGGTTCAGAGTTAATTAATCCAGCTGCGCAAGGGTTTATTTATTAATGAGCATACATAAAGACCCGGCAAAGGTAGATGATATGAGTTGAAGTCTACCTCTCTTGCACACCATGAAGGCCATGGAAATGTCTCCCATCGTAACTATAGCAGAAAAAGGTTTGATTATGCTGTCCAATACAAATGGACCATTTAACACTTGATCGACAGTATTCATTTCACCATGAACTTTGTATCATGTTTGACATATCTGATAAATAATTTAAATGTATGATGAGGGAGATTTCTATTTCTACCATAAGAAAAATGACAGATTAAATGTTACAAAGTCAGATTTGTAAAATTTAAATAAAAATTGCTTGATTTTAAAAACAAAAATCCTATGTATTCTGTAATATGATATTTGTTTTATTTAATTTGTCCTTTCCTTGGGTGAATTGGCAAATTGATATTTTCTTTAAACTTGTGTTTATAATTATAGCACTATTCAAACACCATGTTTATGTACAGGTTATATTTCATTCACACACATATTGATGCAATAGACACAGTGTAACAAAAATCTATAGCTACCTAGGAATGGGGAAGTAACCCTCCCTCCAGCCAATCTCAAAGGAAACAATCTAACCTGAGGAAAAATACTGTAGTTAGTTGAATCTTGAGTCATGCATTCCCACTCATTTTAAATGACTGGATTCTGTGTAAAATGAATTTCTTCATTGACCCGAAAGTGGAAGAGGGACACATCAGGGTCCCAGATGGTGATGTGAGTTAGTTTTACAAAAACATGATTTTTATCTCCTGCAGATTATCTTGTATCCAGAAGTGATGCTTAAGAAAGAAACTGACAATTAAATTTGGTTTTCACTTTTCACTTTCCTTCCTCAAACGTTAAAGACTTTAAATCCCACCCTGACTGGTGGCACAGTGGATAATGTGCCAGCCTGGGAACGCAAAGGTCGCTAGTTCTATTCCCAGCCAGGGCACATAACCAGGTTGCAAGCTAGATCTCCAGCCAGGTCTGTAGCTGGAGGCAGATGAAAGGCAATCATACATTGATGTTTCTCTCCCTCTCTGCCTCTCTCCCTTACACCTTTAAATCCCCCTGGCCTCTCACCAGCCCCACCCTGCTCTGTCTGCCCTTTCTCAGAGAGGCAGATGAAATTCTTAACAGGTCACACTGAGCTTCCCTGCCTGGTGAAAGGAAAACAAATACAAATGGAGAAGAGTCAAAAAAAGCTTTACGAATTATGTGGAAAAAAGATTCCTGATTTCATATGTTGAGTTTGCCTCAGAACACCTCTGTTCTTCTTAATCTTTCTTTAGCCTTTAAAATTACTCTGTGACATCTCTTTCCATCACGAGGAGCAACACAGGACATTGGACCCTGTGTGTTGGGAAGAGGCAGGAATGCAAGATGATCCTGTGCCTAACATGATTAGACTCACCAATTTTAGCAAGACAACTCTGAAATTAAACATATGTATGTATATCCTTAAAAAATCAAATCAAATCATGTAGTCCGGATGGCATTGTGCTAATCAACAGGAATACAAAATTATAGAATCTCAGCTTTTATTTAGTACAGTTCAGACAGGGGACATCTGTTCTCTGCCTCTTTCCTTTCTTTTTATCCTCTCTCTCTCTCTCTTTTCTCCCCAGCCTGTCTCCTTTTCTGATAGGATAAATGGGCACTCTATGAGTAGCTTCATTTCAGAAGCAATACTTTATTTGAACTGTATCTAAGCCTGAAACCTCATAGATGGAAAATCTTCTTGAATTTGATGTTCTCCCACACATAGAAGAAAAGATAGAACCATCTATGAATGACAAGAACTTAAAGGAAAAGCTGAAAGGATTATTTGTGAGTGCAGAAGTTAATGAGAAGGTTATTCTAAGCAGAAAGATGGGAGTTGATTTCGCAATTGCACAAAACTTTTTAAAGAGAGGAAGGAGTAAAGATTGGTGAAGAACTGATATGCTAAGATAACACTAAGAGAAGTTAGGAACACCTAGAGAGTAAGGACATATTTTGGAATAACAACAATAATAACCACCCTTAGTTTCTCTATTCGTATATCAACATATTTGAGGCATATTTCAGGCGAAACATGAAAAAACATAAATATCACTCAGCTGATGCTATTAATGATCTCCAGAAACAGGGCCCTGGCTGGTGGCACAGTGGATAAGGTGCTGGCCTGCGAATCGAGAAATTGCTGCTTCAATTCCCAGCCAGGGCACATAACTAGGTTGCAAGCCAGGTCTCCAGCCAGTTCTACAGCAGGAGGTAGATGAAAGGCAACCATACATCCATATCCATGGATGACTCTCTCCCTCTCTGCCTCTCTCCTTACCCCTCTCTCTAAAAATAATAAATAAAACCTTAAAAAAAAAAAACCTCCAAAAACAAAGGAACATTTATCCCATTAATTCCCAGTTGAACATCAGATAGTTTATCAATAGTTTGTGACCTAAAATGAGTTGGGGCACTTACTAGCTTCAGTTTATTTCTGCTTTCTTTTTAAGTTCAGGGATAAAACTTTTAAAGTTTTTTTGTATATATAACATTGGTATTAAATTTAATTGTATTACTGTACTCCATTTAATTTTGTGTTTGTTGTGTTAAATTTTTGTATTATTGTATTACATTTTAATTTTATTGTATTAAATCTGATTTTGTTATTATTGTATTACATTCAATTTTATTTAATTTGATCCAATTTTATTAAAATATAAGCATTGAAGAGATATAATTTATAACATAGCCTATATATTTATCATCTACTTATATGAAATAATTTATTAAAATATATAATTAATAGTATTCTTAATAGTCACATATTTATGTATATCTAAGTACTTGATCTTTTCTTAATTTTAATAGCTGAATTACTTCAATATTTTGTTCTTGTGATATTAAAAATGGTTTATTTATTTTAAATCTATGAATTTTTTATTTTTCTAACCAATAGCTAAATTTAGAGGTTCTGTCTTATGTCTCAGATGATTCTTGTTGGTACAAAAAGTTTATATTTTGGGGGGCTATAGAGGCTTCTTTTCCTTTAAGCCTTATTTACAAAGTCTTCGGCAATTGTTTCCTGATGTCCCTTGTCCTAGCTTGCCAGCAACAGGCAAAAATAAAGCTGAGACTGTGTCAAAAAAATTCAGTCCCACATTCATCCTCCTTCAGCAGAGTTTACTCAATAGTGTTTCCCATTCAGCTACTGTGCCAGCCAATGGAAACAGCCAGTTGTTGTCTGCAATGAAGAATAATTGGAAACATGGTGCCTGTTCCTTTTCCTGCAAATAACAATTCACCCATTTAACATTCTCTTAGTGTCCTTGAATTCTGCGCTAGACAGTGTGGTTGTTGACTGTTTAGTGGAAGCCAACAGGAAAAATATTAACCTTATCCTGTTGCTAACTCTCTCGATGTGAAACAATGACAGCCACCTGATGGCCTGGCATCTCTACCTGGAGTTAGTAGTGTGTGGCACTAGCAGCTTTATGCAAGTCCTGGGACATCAAGCTGGAAAAGCCCAGGAAGGTTAAGGTACTTGTCCAAGGTTACCCTGCCAAAAAGCTGTAGAACAGACTGCCTCCATCACCTTTTTTCCAGTATCCTATACTACAAGGTGCTTTCATCTATTTTTTCATTTAAGATTTTACTTATTATTTTCAGAGAGAGGAAGGGAGAGAGGGAGAGAGACATCAATGTATGGTTGCCGTTTACCTGCCTCCAGCTGGGGATCTGGCTGGAGACCTGGCTTGCAACCTGGTTATGTGCCCTGGCTGGGAATCGAACCAGCCACCTTTGGGTTCCTGGACCAGTACCTTATCCACTGTGCCACCAGCCAGGGCTGCTTTCATCTTTTATGGCCAAGTATATAGTTGATTTCTAAAGCTTTCATACACATATAAAAAGGTTGCATATTCACATTTTGTGGGGTATAAATGTCTGGGTTTTATACTGTATAATAATCATGTTCATATATATATATATATATATATATATATATATATATATATATATGCATGTGTGATAATAGGCTTATAGGTTATATTATTATAGTCTTCTATATTCTTGGTCCTTTTCACCTTCATATTCTAGCAAATTCTGAAACAGGTATATACATATCATGGTTGTCAATTTCATCAAATTCTGTTTGCCTTTTTTAGTGGTTTTGATTTTGTTTTTAATTTCGTGCTATTTCTTTAGTGCATAATAGCTAACAACTGTATTTTTTTTCATGTTTATATCTGTACCACAGGAAATTGAGTTGGGAACCTAGAAAATCATACCCAAATAAAAGTGGCTTACATAAATAGAAATGTATTTTCAAGTGTATTTTATTGATTATGCTGTTAAAGTTGTCCCAGATTATTTCCCTTTGCTCCCCTGCACCAAAGTTCCCTGTTGTCCCTGCACTCCCAATGCCCCCTTAGTTCATATCCATGGATTGTGCATATAAGTTCTCTGATTTCACCATTTCCTCTATTATCCTTAACTTCTTCCTGTCTTGTACCAACCAATTATGTTTCATAATCTTTGCACCATTTCCACATTTTGTCCCCTTCTCCTCCCAACTGATAATCCTCCAAATGATTTCCATACCTGTGATTCTGGCCCTATTCTGATTGTTTGCTTGGTTCGTGTTTGTTTTTATTTTTATTCTTTAGGTTCTGTTGTTGATAGTTGTGAGTTTGTTGCCTTTTTAATGTTCATAATTTTTATCCTCTTTTTCTTAAATAAGTCCATTTAACATCCCATATAATAATAGCTTGGTGATGACAAACTCCTTTAGCTTTACCTTGTCTGGGAAGCACTATATCTGCCCTTCCATTCTAAATGATAACTTTGCTGACTAGAGTAATCTTGGTTGGAGATCTTTGCTTTTCATCACTTTGAATACTTCTTGCCAGGACCTTCTAAATTGCAAAGTTTCTCTTGAGAAATCAGCTGATAGTCTTTTAGGAACCCTTTTTATAGGTAATGCTCTTCTTTTCTCTTGCTGCTTTTCAGATTTTCTTTTTCTTTAATCTTTGGCATTTTAATTATGATGTATCTTGGTGTGGTCCAATTTGGATCTAGTTTGTTTGGGATTCTCTGTGCTTTCTGGATTTTTATATCTATTTCTTCCACCAAATTTGGGGAGTTTTCCTTCATTATTTTTTGCATGAGTTTTCAATTTCTTGCTCTTCCTCTTCTCCTTCTTGCATTTGGATGCTGGCACATTTAAAGTTCTCCTGGAGATTCCTAAGCCTCTCCTCATTTTTTTTCAATTTTTGTTTCTTCATTCTGTACTGGTTGACTGTTTATTTCTTCCTTATGTTCCAAAGCAGTGATTGGAACCCTGTTTTCCTTCCCTTCACCATTTGTTTTGTGTGGATTTTTCTTTGTTTCACTTTGGCTAGCCTTCATTTCATCCCTTCTGCATTTGCTGTATTTTAACACATTTGTCAAGTCTGTGAGCATCCTTATAAGCAGTGTTTTAAACTTTGCATCTGTTGCTGGCAATCTGTTCATTTGTTAGGCTGGCTATTTCTTCATCACTTAGTTCACCTGCTAGGACCTTGATCTGTTCCCTTTTTAGAGCCATAGTTGTCTGTCTCCTCAACTTGAAAGGCTCCTGTGTTTGCCTCTGCATCTTAGGTAGAGCTGTTGCACCTGTTACATTGTAAGTGGTGGAGCCTTAGCTATTTGTCAGTGCAGGGTGACCTGTTTCACCACACTATGGTGCTGTACCTGAGGGAGGGTCTGAGAGAGAACAATGCTGCTTACGTGGCACTTGCCCCTTTCTAGGCACTTTTACTTCCCATATTGGACTAGCTCCTCTGTAGTCGTTGCCTTGGCTGTGGCTCCCAGAGTGGGTGGGTCTATGGAACTTCTATGTCTTTAAACATAGAGACTTCTGAGAGACTGGCAGTTTCTTCCTCCACCCCAACCCCCACTGGTTTTCGTAGTCAGAAGCAATGTGGCTTTATTTTCCCCCCAGCACTAGCACTGTGAGTTACGCAATCTAGCCTGGTGTCTAAAGCACCCAACAGGTGTCCCTACTGTGACAGTGCTTTCTTCGGCCAACCACAGTCACCTCCTGCTGCAGCTGCCCTGTCACCAAACCAGTCTGCCAAACCATGTCTCTGGTCTGGCTCTGGCCCTCCTACCTGTCTGGATGAGTATTTCTTTTTTGTATCTTTTGTTTGTTTGACTTCTGTGCAGCTCAATATCCTGGAATTTCTAGTTGTCTCTAGTTTTAAGATAGATGTATCATTTTTGGGATTGGAGGGAGACACAGCATGTCTATCTACACCTCTATCTTGGGTTCTCTAAAAGTAAATATTGCATTTTTTTTCTTTCAAACATAAAAGTTGTCTAATGGTAAGCAGTTCAGGCCAGTGGAGTGGCTCCATTGTCATCTGAAATGCAAATTCCATTTGTGTTTCTGTTCTTCACATTTACTATGTAATGTCCAATCTCCAAGTTATGGTAGTAATATGAGTTCTGTAGCACCAGCCATCACATATACATTCTAGTCAGAAAGGAGAAAAAAGAGGAAGGCAAAATGAAGTAGCTTCCAGTTGAATTAGACTTCAGTAAGCCCTGGCCACCAAACTTTGCTTTCAACTATTTGTCCACCCCTAACTGTGGAAGAGAAGAGAAAAAATTGATTTTTTTTAACCTGGATATGTTGCTGTGCCAAATTAAATTGAGGTTTTATTAGCAAGAATGAAGAGTAATGGGCATTGCATAAACATCTAGCAATTAATCATTCCATCTTCTTGTTCTTATATACTACTTTTGGCCTTGAATTTGATGTTAACATTGGCACTCCTGCTTTTGGATATGCTTGACATATGTCTATCCAATCATTTGTTTTCAAAATTTATTACTTTATTAGAGATGAGTTTCTTATACATAGCCTAATCTTGCTTTTTGCCTTTTTAACCCAAACTGAAAGTTTGTCTTTTGAAAGGAAAGTTCGATTCATTCAAATTTATAATAGTAACTGACATTTATTACTATTCTTTCCATTTTATTTTTATTTTTACTACTTATTCTACTTCACTGTTGTTTCCTTTCTTTCTTTTTTTTTTTTCTTTCCTTTCCTTAGGTTTACTCGTTTGATCTTTTTTTTTAAAGTTATTTTCCCCCTCTGTTAAGTTGAAAGTTTTCCTATGAAATACTTACTTCTCTTAAATAAATTCTTCAGAGAGTCATTGTGAATGTGCTGAGGAAAAAATGTAATTTATTTCTTCAGTGAATGTCTGGTGCCATGTAATAATTAAAGAGGTTTGTGTTCTGCACTTCCTTCAATATCAAGTACAGACAGCAGCAAACTCCTAAGTAGAACAGGAAATGAACCCAGTTCTGACCAAGTACCACTCCCCTAAGCAGCACCTTCCAGATTTCCTTGAGTCTAACTATTGAAGGAAAAAGGAAAGCTATTATCCTGGATTCTAAAAGTCCACATGGGGATGGATTATGGATTATGATAAGTATTCATTCTCTGAGTTTTTACTGAATGCAATGCAAGTTATCACAGGTGGTAAAGCAAATAACAATAATAACACTCTGATACATTTTGTGCTTGCTATCCCCATTGCATTTGTTTTAAAAAGAAGTTTTAAAACCTTTTTTCCACAGTAGGATTGAGTTCTACAACGTTTGGTATAGTTTGGTAAGGAACTTGCATATGAAATTTAGCTTTAGATTACTTGGTGAAATTATTAAGCCTTTTTTTATACTTTCACATTAAATGATTATATTGTTTCTAAAGGTAGCATTTTATCTCTTGTCTGGCTACAAATTATACCTTCCACTTCATGCCATAGCAGTAAACTTGTTCCCAAGAGCAATCAAGACACCTACAATTAAGTGAATGGTACAAGCATTACCATCTAGGTAGGAATTCTGCTGGCTAGGTAGGAATTTTTCCCCCCAGGGGGAACAATATAAAGAAGAAACCAAACTTGTGTGAAAGCCATTTAGCTTCTACCCAACTCCGTCATTTTAATTTACTCTTTTTTAAAAGTAATTAAGATGATTTTAGATTCCCTATAGTATGTTTGGCTACAAATTGATGTGCAGTTTGATAAATCTTAGAATAGATAAACTTGTAGCATAAACTATTAGCATTCTGAGATATTCTTTATTACATACTAATATATAAAAATAAATAAAATAAATAATAACATATTACATATAAGAAACTCTATACCTTGAAACATTTTGGTTATAATATTTGTCCCTGGGGCTCTCTCTCCCTTTAGCATCAAGTATGGAATGATCCCCTCACACTATCTACCACTTGCCATATATTATGGAGGGAAAGGGACAAAGGGTCAGCCCTTTCGTGGGAATTGCTTCCCTTCCCATCACCACCACATTCTTGCAATGTTTTAGGCAGAAAGAGCAAAGCATGGTGTCATAAGAAAATAATTAATAAGCTTTAAGTCACCCTGGCCAGTGTGGCTCAGTTAATTGGGCATTATCTTGCAAACTGAAAGGTTGCAATTCCCAGGTCAGGGTGCCTACCTGAGTTGCAGGTTTAGACGCCAGTCAGGGCACCTACTGAAGGCAACCAGCTGATATTTCTCTCCCTCTCTTTCTCTCTCCCTTCCCCCTCTCTAAAATAAAAAGAAAAAATAAAAATAGGACACAGGCAGCAGTGTGGTGATTATGTGGAGGAGCAGAGTGGGTAGAGGTAGAAGAGGGTACAAGAGGGATAAATGATAGTGGAAAAATATATAATAAAAAGGAACTATTAAAAACCATAAAAAATTACAGCCCTGGCTGATAGCACAGTGGATAAGGTGCCAGCCTACGAACCCAAAGGTTGCAGGTTCGATTCCCCAGCCAGGGCACATAACCAGGTTGCAAACCAGGTCTCCAGTCAGGTCTGTGGCTGGAGGCAGGTGAAAGGCAACCATACATTGATGTCTCTCTCCCTCTCTGCCTCTCTCCCTTCCCCTCTTTCTAAAAAAATAATGAAATAAAATCTTTAAAAAAAAAACATCAAAAATTAAAATAAAATAAAATAAAAATACATGGCATGCACCTGGATTTTAAACATAAATAAATCAATAAACTTTAAATGTACTATTTCCTCCTCTTCTTCAGCATTTTTCCTTTGCTGTTGACCATGAAAGGGGCTGACCTTACTTCAGCCCAAGGAGAAGTGAGAGATATTTGAGAATGAGGAAGAAAATTGTCTGATGAAAATAAAATTATTTTAGGAAAAATGCATATAAACAAGCACATCATCAGATTTGAACATTAAAGTGTATTAGCAGGTAGTGTGAGTTTAATTTTACTGACTACTAATATTTATTAAAATTGAAGCTTCACAACATATGTTGAAGCTGGAAGATGAGTTCATTAAGATGGAAGATGGGGAACACTTGTAATAGTGTCAACAATAAAGAAAATTTTTAAAAGACAGAAGTTGGATCCATTTTACTATTCTTTCTATCTTTGATTATATGATTGAAACTTTCCACAATACAAAGCCTTAAAAAGAAAATAAATGAGGTTTCAGAAACTGTTCTGGATTGGTTAATGCTGAAAAAGAGATTCCTCTTTTTATGCCCCATAAAAACAGCATCATTGATGAAGTTCAAAACTGGTTTGGATTTACTATGTTGACAAAATGTTTCCACCCTGTACATGAGTCCTGCAGTTGACATTCTATGATTAAACTCCCTTTCATGAATTGACTCGCATAGCTTTCATGAACTATTGAAAATACTAAAATTGAAAATTTTCAGTAAGAGAAGTTAAGGAGGAGGAAAGGGGGACATCTGTAATAGTGCCAACAATATAATTTAAAATTTAATTTAAATTAAAAAAAAAAAAAAAGAAATGACAATTCTTACCTGAAACAAGTCACCAGTTCTTTTTACTAGTTACTAGTAAAAGTGACTTTACTAGAATCACTAGTTATTTTTACTATCATGTTATTTGGATTTAGGGTATTAGACAGGGAATCAGAAATCTATATAAGCCAATTCCTAGAACATACAACTTATTTTATCCAGTGTCTCCATTTTTTTCTCTCTAGATAATGAGAAATAAACAAACAAACAAACAAACCTGAAATTAAACTCTTTATTTTCCAAAAGCATTGTGAGGAAGAGCCATGTTGGAAAGATTTTTCCAATGTATCATAGAATTCTGTTACTACAGAGAGACTGTCTTCTTTGCTAAGAACAAATAGATAATAAGGACTATAAATAGATAAATCATCCTAAAAGTCTGTTTTAGAGAGTCATCTCTGTAAAATTTCCCACTTAAGGTGCCACATTTTTCATTTTCTTCTCAGCTGGCCTGTGCTTAGAGCAATGATCTACCACACATATGTATCAAGTATGTGCTAGAATTTAGAAATCTGTATACTCCTTGCCTAGAGTACAATTTGAGTGGGTTGACTCAGCACAAGAAAGTCTCTGAAACTCTAGTGGATGACAAATGTATTAATCTCAAGGGATCCTTGTATGATAGATGTGATATGGCATGCTTTGTAATTTTTTTTGGTTGGTTTGCTTAAATTTCAATACAATTGTGAGGTACTGTGAGGTGAAGTACACTAGGGAACATGTCACGCAGTATCAGAAAGATACGGAGTGGCTATGCCACTCAGATAAAATTAAATCCTGAGAAATAAAACCCCAAAAGGAATTAAATTGAATGTAAGAAAGAAAGGGGAATACAATAACTTACATTAAAAATCAACCAGATATTTATTTAGTGCCCCTTTTAAAGATTTCTTACATTTCGGTAGCTAGCAAATACTGGTTTACAAAATACTTACATATATGTTGTCTTATTTGATCCTCCCAACAAACTGGTGAGATAAGGGCAAGTTTAAGATGAGGAAATTGCATCTCGGAAACTTACTTCTTCCTGAAGACCTTAGGGTAATGAGGCTCAGAAAGTACCCAGGTCTCCAGGCGCTGTCCTGTGGTCATTTTCCTTTGACCACTCAATCTTGAGCCTTTGCATTCTGTTTAGTCTGTGGAGGATTCCAAAAAAGTAAAGACATTATCCCTGCCCAGTGAATTTATGATCTAGATGAGAAAAATGCAAGTTTTACATGATGAAACAAGCAGAGAATTATTACATGTTAAACTGTATGAAATGGGTTATAAATACAATGATATTTGGATTACTTGGAAGATAAGGTGCTGTAAATTCTTCCCAAGCCCTGATAAATGTTTCTAGGTGCCCAAGACTACTTGTCAAAGGAAGGTTTCTCAAGTCTTCCAGCCAGGCAGCAATGTTTCCCTGGAGAAGTCCCATGATTAATTATTGACCAGGAGCAAAGCCTACAGAGAAGAAAGGGAAAGACAATAACTTCTCATACCTTATCATGTACTTGCAGGTATGACCTTGCATAGCTCTATGGTGACACATGATTGTTCACAAGAGCTGATTCTTGAATTGCTAAATTCTTATTGGACTCAGTCATACCTCAGACTGAGGACAGGAAGCTTGTGGGAGCTAATCCTAGCCCTGGCCCATATTTGTTGTGTCCTCTAGGTCTTCAGTGGAGAACACCAAACAAATTGCCTCTTTGCATCCTCCTATATACCTAATTGCAAAAGGAGTAAAGGGGAAAATTCCAATTAAATTAATTTGTTTTCAATTAGAGTTGACATACAATATTATACTAGTTTCAGGTGTATGACATAATGATTAGACATTTATCAAACATATGAAGTGATCATCATAAGTCTTGTACCCATGTGATACCATATATAGATATTATAATATTATTGAATATATTATCTATGCTGTTCTTCATATTCCCATGAAAAGCCCAGTCCAATTTCTTAAAGAAAACTGTCTGCAGGTAGGAGAATGTGCGTATTTGTTCTACACTCAGAGGGACTGTGATTTCAATGGTCTGCAGGGACTCTGGGACTACTCTTATTTTCTGATGTCCTAATGCTCAAACCTAAAACTTCCCCAAACCATGTTTGTTTCAGAAGCAAAATTCTATTGGAACTATCTGTTACTTCTTTCTCAGCAGACCAGGCCTATCCTCAGAGAGAGCTGAAGACCAGTCACTGTCTCTTCCTGTCTGTGTCTTCCCCACTGCGTGGCATATTGCCTGGGAGGCCCCATGGGGACTTCCAAAGCCGTCAGTGAGTGACTGGCAGCAATCCCTTTAAAAAATAACAATAATAAAAAGCACGCATAAGGCTGGGCCAGTTCACCAGCATTATGCACATTCTTATGTAGTCTTCTTAAAAAGGTTAATTTGCTGAAGCGTCCATTGGAATAGGCCAGTATGGATGGATCTGCTCAGTAATCATGCTGGCCACCAGGGTGGAGTTGAAACAGCAGTCACACCCTGGCAGTCCCTCCAGTTGCTCCTTGAGCATCAATGCTTGTCCACCTGAGAGAAAGAGAGGGTGGTGGGAGAAATCAGCTTGGAGTTCAGCATGCAACCAGACTGTGCCGTTAGTAAATGTGAGGGTATTTACCCTTGGCCGCATTTTACACTGAGCACTTGAGTGCAAATGTGAACACAATTCTGACTCCTAAACCCACGCATGTGACTGCTACCACCGAATCACCCATGTGTTCAAAGATGCAGCCTCTGAATTACTTTTCTGGGAGTGGCAACGGGTTTCTGCTGAGTCACTTAGCTTTCATTTCATCCAGTGATTATGAGCACGGACTCTGGAGCTTTGTCGTGCACTATCTGTGTGGCTGTAGGCAGGTTACTTAAAAATTCTCCAAATCGGATTCCCTGGATGTGAAATGGTGATAATTCTACCAACTACTCCATAAAGTTGTTAGGAGGAGTTAATGAGTATAGCCTCATGTTAAAGAACAAAAATTCGACCCAGTAAATGTAAAGATCAAATTGGCTTTGTTGAATGACTTATGAATCAGGTGCTATCCCACCTAATAAACAGAAAGATGTTCCAAGAAACTGCACACACACACACACACACACACACACACACACACACACACACACACAATGCTTTTACAAGGCAGAAATGGGATGGGACTGGAAAATTAAAAGAATGGATTATTTCAAGCAAGGACCTCTTTTAGGGGAAGACTGGGGGTCTTATCAGGAAGATTATCTCACTAGTACTGACTGGGAAATTCTATATTGATTGCTTTAAAATTCCACTCCTGGGAGAGGCTGAGGCTACAATTAGATTAGGTATTAAGTCTTGGTGGAGCCTACCTCAAGTGACTCCATTTTGAATCTGTCATTTCTTTTTAACACATGTAAAGAGCTAAGACATTGCACGGCAAATACTGTATGTGTTAGCTATTTTCCTTTATTCATCTAATATTAATTTTAAAATCTCTGCTCTAGACTGCTAGGTATTGAGAAATAAAGACAAATAAGACATAGTATGTGCCCCACCAGTGAGCTTACACTCTATATCATAAGCTTGTGTTTTATTTATTGTTTTTGCCTAATACAAACTGAGAGGCACGCAATGTTTTTGAATGTGTGATTGCACCAGAGAAATGGACAAATATACTGAAAATTTCAGTCAAAATGATATATTTAACAATGCCTGGCACATAGTAGGTGTCTGGCACCATCTAAGCATGATTAGCTGTTTTAATTATTAATGCAGTAGAATAAATGCCGAGACTGAATGTGCAGACTGGGAGTTGAGGATTAGGAGGTGGAGGTGTACTCAGGGAAGTGTTCCAAGAGGCAGTATCACTCAGCTTAGTTTTGAGCAGTGAGCAGGCATTAGCCAGTAAGAGAAGAGGGCTAAATGTGTTCCAGGAAGAAGGAACATTGTGTGCAGAGCTAGAGAGGCGTGGAATAGCACAATGCATTCAGGGAGCTCTGAGTAGGGAAGTACAACTGGAGCTCCATCCTCATTGTGACATACAGCATATTTGAGATGAAAGGCGGTGAAATGAAACAAAACCAATGAGATAATGTTTGTGTCACCCAGGCTTTTAGCATTAACTAAACAACCAATCCATGGACTAAGTCACTAGGGACTGTGAGGTTGTTCATTATAGCTGTAACACTTGACTTGTACAAATGCTGTTAGTTACTCTGAGGCCAGCCCCTTCTGGTCTTCTGATGGTGGAAGTAAATTCACTTAATTTACCTATTTTTTCAAAGTAATTGAAATGAATTACAATAAAGTTGATGGGATCATAGAACAGATGAAGATGTCTTTGCATAGGAATGTAAATATCTCTAGATCAAGAGTTAGCAAACTGTGGCCTTGGGGTCAAATCATGTCCACCACCTATTTTTGTTATTAAGCTTTTTAGGAACGCAGCCATGCCCATTTGTTGATATGGTATCCAGCATTGCTGTGTCACTGCAACAACAGAGCTGAGTAGTTGTGACAGACTGTATGGCCTGAAAAGCCTAATATTTACTTGTTGGCTCTCTACAGAAAATGTTTGCCAATCCTGCTCTAGAGTCATCTCTCCTAATCTGACAAGTAAAAACCACCTAAATATTTAAGACAGGGGATTGATTTATGAGTAGTTTAGAACAAAAGTGGCAAACAATAGGTTATTAATTTTTTAAAAATTCACTACCAAGGAGAGAGAAGATTGCCAATATGTTGGCCATAAAGGGTGTAATAAACATGAATAATGAATGAACAGAGATTCTGTGATTGGCCTTCATAGTTGACTCTGAGCTTCCTGTCAGTCAGAAACAAAAACGAGGGTTGGGAAGGAAATTGGTCATCTGTATTAGTTACATATTACTTCATAACAAGCCACCTTAAAAGGTAGTGGCTTAAAATAGCTACCATTTATTATTTCTCATGAGACTGAGTTAGCTGTGTGGTTCTGCTAATCTAGGCTAGGCCCAGCTGATCTTGGTGGGCTTGCTCATGTGGTCAGCTGGTGTGTGAGATCTAGGGTGGCTGGTCTGGGATGACCCATCTCTACTCCACATGATCTCTATCAGCGACAGGTTCCAAGACAGAAAGTAGAAGCATATAATTGAGGCTTATGCTGGAACTGGCCCACTGTTACTGCTGTTGCAGTCTAGTGGTCAAAAGAAGTCAAAAAGCCAGCCTAGATTCAGTGGCCTCAGTGGGAAAAATAGACTCTACATTGAGAGGAACAGCAAAATCACATTACAAGGGGCAGAGAAATAGGAGGGAGAGAACTGGGGCCATGACTGAAATCAGTCAATCAGCATCTAACAGCATGTATTCCAACCGTACACTTTTCTTAAAAGGTCATCTCTGTGGTATAAAGTACAAAGGAATAGTCATCATATCTCTATTCAGTACCCCTTACAGATAAGAATCATCATTGTCCTCAACTAAGAGGACCAATATGTGCTAGCTAATGACACATGCAGAGGGAGAATGTAAAGAAGCCTGTCTGAAATATGGTACATATCATATGAGACCCATACCCATATAAAAATGTCATCTTGATGCCCTGGCTGGTGGTACAGTGGATAGGCGCCGGCCTGCGAACCCAAAGATCACTGGTTCCATTCCCCAGCCAGGGCACATAACCAGGTTGCGGGCCAGGTCTCCAGCCAGGCCCATAGCTGGAGGCAGGTGAAAGGCAACCATACATTGATGCTTCTCTTTTCCTCTCTGCTTCTCTCACCCTCTCTGCTTCCCTCCCCCTCTCTGCTTCTCTCCCTTCCCCTCTCTGAAAAATAATAAATAAAATATATATTTTTAAATGCCATCTTGATGAATTTCATCATGGAATCAGATTCAGTTTTAGTGGATTAAAGGGATATAGAAAATCATTATCACAGAGGTTACCAATGAATAAATAAATGTTAGCCTTTGAGACTAAAGCCTAAACAGACCTAGTCATTTTTTTCTCTTTTTAAGTGTATTTTATTGATTATGCTATTACAGTGTCCCAATAATTCCCCCATTGTCCCCTTCACCAGTATCCCACTTCCCTCCAGCAATCTGCCCCCTCTTTAGTTCATGTCTATGTCGTGTTCTTTGGCTTCTCCATTTCTTATACACACACATTCTTAACATTTCCTTGTCTGTTTTGTACCTACCAATTTCTTAATCCCTGTACCTTTTCTCCCATTCTCCCTCTTCCCCCTCCCCACTGATAACCCTTCAAATGATTTCCACATCTATGGTTCTATTTCTGTTCTAGTTGTTTGCTTAGTTTGTTTTTGCTTTTGTTTTCAATTTATAGATTCAGTTGTTGATAGTTGTGAGTTTATCTTTTTAATGTTCATATTTTTTATTTTCTTCTTTTTCTTAGTTTCCTTTAACATTTCATATAATAAAGGCCTAGCGATGATGACCTCCTTTGGCTTTACCTTGTCTGGGAAACACCCTACTGCCTTTCTATTCGAAATGATAGCTTTGCTGGATAAAGTAATCTTGGTTGTAGGTCCTTGCTTTCCATTGCTTTGAATACTTCTTGCTAGTCCCTTCTTGCCTGCAAAGTTTCTTTTGAGAAATCAGCTGATAGCCTTATGAGAATTCTTTTGTAGGTAACTCTCTTCTTTTGCTGCTATTAAGATTCTCTCTTTATCTTAAACCTTTGGCATTTTAATTATGATGTACCTTGGTATAGTCCTCTTTGGGTCCAACTTGTTTGGGATTCTCTGTACTTCCTGGACTTGTATGTCTATTTCCTTTGCCAAATTAGAGTTTTCTTTTATTATTTTTTCAAATAAGTTTTCAAATTCTTGCTCCTTCTCTTCTTCTTCTGACAACCCTATGATTCAGATATTGGTATGTTTAAAGCTATCCCAGAAGTTCTCAATCTTCTCCTCATTTTTTTACATTCTTGTTTCTCCTTTCTATTTTGGTTGACTGTTTATTTCTTCCTTACGTTCCAAATTGTTCATTTGAACCCCGCCTTCCTTCCCTTCACTATGAGTTCCCTGTGGACTTTTCTTTATTTCACTTAGTGTAACCTTCATTTCTTCCTTTTTGCTTTTTCTGTACTCAATGAGTTCTCTGAACATCCTTATTACCAGGTTCTTTTTTTTAAATTCTGCATCTGATAGGTTAACTATATCCATTTTGTTTAGTCCTTTTTCTGGGGTTTTGTCTGTCTTTCATTAGGGCCATATTTCTTTGCCTCCTCAATTTGGCAGCCATCCGGTGTTTGTTTCTGTGTATTAGTTACAGCTTCTTTGACTCCCTGTCTTAGTGGACTCGTTAAGTTGTATGAGGCAGAGCCTTAGGTACTTGCCAGGGCAGGGCAACCCACCCCACTTCACCACTTTGTGGCTCTATATATAGAGGAGGGTTTGGATAGGGGGCAGTGCCATTGCTTGGCTGCTGGAGGCTTCCTTGGCACTCACCCCATTTCCAGTCACTTCACCCTATTCCCATATGTGACTGGTATTCTTCTAGCTGTTGCCTTGGTGGTGGTTCCCAGGGATTTTCATACATTCTAGGACCATGTGGGCACTTTAAACAGACTCTCCTGAGAGACTGGCAGTTTCTCCCACCACCCCAAACCCTACTGGTTTTTGCAGCTGGAAGTTATGAGGCTTTATTTTCCTGGCGTTGTCACCCTGAGATGCACATTTTGGCCTGGAGCTGGAATTGCTTGCTCCCAAGGTATCCCTCCCAATTTTTATCCACCACACATAAATGTGGGACCACCTATTCCACGGGCTGCTGCCTCCACCACTACCTTAGCACTGCATCCTCTTCACTCCAGCTCCCTGTCTCTGCCCCTCCTATGCGTCTGGATGAATATGGCTTCTTTAAATCCTTAGTTTTCAGACTTCCATACAGTTTGATTCTCTGGTAGTTCTCAGCATTTTTTGTTTTGAGGTCAGTTATTACCCTTATGGTTGTACAAGGAGGCAAAGCATATCTACCTATGCCTCCATCTTGATTGGAAGTCTCCTAAATAGACCTACAACATTCTTGCTGACCGTTTCCATTCTTCCCTATTTCCATTATCAGGGGACATTAAAATTGATCACTGTAGCCCTAACCAGGTGGCTCAATTGGTTGAAGCATTGTCCTGTACAACAAAAAGATTATAGGTTTGATTCTCAGTTAAGGCACACACCTAGGTCACAGGTTTAATCCCTGGTTAGGCATATACTGAAGGCAACTGATTGATATTTCTCTCTCACGTTAATGTCTCTCTCTCTCTCTCTCTCTCTCTCTCTCAATCTTTTCCTCCTTCTCTCTAAAATCAATAAACATCCTCCAGAGAAAATTTTAAAAAGTAAAATTAAAAATTAAAAAGAATTGGTCACTGTATTCAAAGATGACACTGCTATCTATAGATATAGATGTGATTGAAAAGACAGAGAATAAGTACTCTTTCTAAAACTCACTTACCATGTGATGTTTTATTTTCACTTATTGCTGAAATATCTTCCTTATTACCAAATTTGCCTCAATAAATAATGTTAAGAATAAACAGTAATATTGATTTCAAAAATGTTTCTTGACTATTATTTTCCTGGTACCGTAGGCTGCCAGTAGGAAGAAAATAAACATAGGTAACCCTTGTGCCTTGGAGTCATTCAGAATCCCCCAAAACTCCAAAAAATAAACCAAAAACTCCCAAACTATTCATACAAACCACACAGCCTAGGTCTGAGGTCATTGACTGTGGCCTAGAGCCAGTCAGGGTGCTTGAACATGTTTGCAAGCCAACACCTTTACACACATAGCTTTATGTGGAGCTGCCACCATCAGGCTTCTGCAGTGGCAGTGGTAGCATGTGGTGATGAAATTATTAGATGCCTGTTGGCTCAGACATCAGGACCAGCTGTGAATGAAAATATATTTCATCTTCAATACAGTGAAAAGGAACTAAGCTGTTGAAGAGGTGGAGACAAACCTTCAGGATGTTTGCAGATGACATGTTTGTGGGAGGGTCAGGGGAGACAGGGTTGTGTCAGAAAGAACAAATGAAGCTTCCAAAATTTGAGTGCAGAAAATCAGAAGTTAACCTTTGGGCAGATCACATAAAGGTTAAATGATGTATAGAAAATTTCTGGCCGAGTACTTAGAAGGGTAGGTGTCAACAAATGTTGGTTCCTCTCTTCTCCCTGCATCTCCACCCACCTTAGAGATTTCTTAAGAAACAACAGACCTGCCAGACAGCAGCCACTGGAAGGATGTCAGCTAGGATGAGCTGCTGATCGCGCTAACTATTAACAAAATTCCCACTCAGGTGGGTGGAGCAGGGCATATCACCTCTCCATCCCCTCTCCTTATCACAGCTTAGTTGGCACAAAGACATTCTTTCCTCCTGCAGGGGAAGTGTGTGTGTTCTCTCAGACCCACCTTGGCATTCCTTGATGTCTTAGAGAAGCAGATGACCCTAGCTGAGCAAGACAGTCAGCAGAACAGCAACCCTTGATGCTGCAATTGGAAATTTCCATTCTTTGCTTGCAGCTCTGAAAAAAAAAAAAAAAAAATCTGAAGAGCCCAGGAGCTGGGAAATTTCCACGATGGAAAATTTTAACATATTCTTTAGCTCTAAACTATGCAGGTTTATAGAGACTATTTTTTTTCTTTCAGTAATTTTCTTCTTTAACAATAATTTATGAAGATGGTAATACTACAGCTGTGGGAATAAGGAGGGCAAGATGACTTGAAGGGGAATGGGTATGATCTGGCTGGGGGGAGCCTTAGCTGTATACATGTTTGACCATTTGGACCATAGAAATGCAGATCACTGTGAGACCCACAAGCTGGGAACTCATCCAAATAGAGATAGTTTGCCCAGGAGCACTGCAGGGAATTCTGTGCAGGAGAAGAGGGAAGTGGGTGGATACGACTTGGGAACAGGAGATGGTGAAGTCTGTTCCTAGGAAAAGAGATCTCAGGCAGATTCCTTACACCATTGCTTCTTAAACCTAAATGTGCACACAGATTACCTGGGGATCTTGTTAAGATAAATTCTGATTCAGTAGGTGTGTGCTAGGGCCTGAGACTCTGTATTTCTTCTTTTTTTTTTTTCCTTTTTATTGAATGCATTGGTGTATTGGGGGTTGGGGGGGACACTGGTTAGACTCTGTGTTTCTGACTAGCTTTAAGGAGATGCTGATGTGCTGCCCTGCTAAGGACCACAATGTGAGTAGCCAGGCCATAAACAACAGGTCCTCTTCCTGATGAGGTCAACTTGCCTGCAATAGCAAAACTCAGAGAGCTGGAGGAGGAGGAGAGCTCCCTTGGGGTTGTTTTCTCAGATGACAAAGCTGAAGTCTCAGAGTAGAACCAAGTGTCTTCAGGCAAGGTGCTCAATGCAAGTTTGGTTAAAGTGGATCCTTTGAAATATGTGGATGCAAACAGTTACCAGAAGCCTGCCTACTTGGAGTCAGACTGGTGGTTTCTAGAACACAATGCCTTTGCAGAGAAACCCCTGTAACAAGTTGATGGAGATTCCCAAGCTGGTCCTCTCTCGAGGGTGACTATCCAGTACTGTGACATGTAGGATGAAACACCAGTGAAATAGCTCCAGTTATTAAGGGAAGACTGTGGACCAGAATGGTATAAAGGGAAACAGGAAAATAAATTATTTCCATCCCAGCCAGGATAGTTGTCTCCCTTTTGTTCAAATAAAAAGGGAATAGGAGAAGCCCTGGCTGGTGTGGCTCAGTGGATAAGGTGCCAGCCTGTGAACCCAAAGGTCGCTGGTTCAATTCCCTAGCCAGGGCACATAACCAGGTGGCAAGCTAGGTCTCTAGCCAGGTCCTTAGCTGAAGGCAGGTGAAAGGCAACTATACACTGATGCTTCTCTCCCTTTCTTCCTCCCTCCCTGCCCTTCTCTCTGAAAATAATGAATAAAATCTTTTTTTTTTAAAGCAATAGAATTTTAATTTTTAAAAAAATAGCTATCTCACCTTTGTGCTACTTATTTGAGAGGGAGAGGTGTCAAAAATCTGTGGCATGTTTATTCCATGGTGTTACCTCCAGTTAGTCTGTAGTGTATCTGCTGTGTGTATCTTTAAGCAACATTTGTCTTATTTTTAATTTTCCATTCAATTGAGTTTTGGATGGGTTATTACCACTTACTTTTCAAATTAAAGTATACAGAGGAGCATATGGGGAAAAAAGGAGGAGGGAAATTACCAACATGAAAATGTACTGAAATCAGAGTGTAACAAGCATGAAATGACTTGGATAATATAATAAAAAAGTATTAAAATAATGTTAAGGGTAAATAACTATCATAATATCTTAATATCTACGTAATATTTTAAAATTCTAAATTGCTTACAGAATTAAAGATTTGGACTTCTAGAGAATGGTTGATGTCTTCTCTTTCAAAAAATCTTCACTGTGGGGTTAATGTATGATTCAGCATTGAAATAAACTTCCTGATTATTTAAGTGAAAGACATCAATTTTATCTTTTTCTTACTATAGGTCTCAGTGAGAAATTCTTCCCCTGAGAACCAGCTTAAAGCTGACAGCCAATGAAATAGAATTTGCTTGATTCATCTAAAGTCACATCTTTTAAATAATAAACATAATAATTGTGATAAAAGTTAACAATATGAAGCACTTAACAACAGGTGAGATGCTTAATCCTTACAATAAGCTGATAATTATATAGAGGGGAAACTGGGATTTTGAGTTTAAGTGAACTGCCTGGGATCTGTACATTTCGGCCAGGCAGGGAATAGCTTCTTTGACCAGCCCCTCTTACTCTAGCGCTCTTTCCAAATGCCACAGCTACACCTCAGCTTCATTCCCCACACCCCAGAGAGATGGACCAACATTCCTTCACAAAACTCTATTCAAATACTGAATGTGTTGTTGGTTGCTTACAGCCACTATTACTCTAGCAGTGAAGTAAATCCAGGAAAATGCTTTTGAAGAGCTCGTTAAAACTGCTAAAATAAAGTCTTAGAAACAGGTGCATTCGTTAGCAGGAATGCAGGTGATTATGTTAATACAGCATTCAGGTGACAAATTTAAAGCCATCAAAATCAAGGAGGATAAAAGGATTTTTAAAGGTAAAGTTAAGTTCTCCCTTCATAGGGCTCTTAGCTCTGTTACATTATCCATGTGAGTGTCTTTGCAGCTGTCATCATGGGGCCTCCAATGTCAATGCACAAAAATAAAGTTGTTTGTGCACTAGCCCATCTCCTTTACCAATTCTTGGGTCTCTATTCAGAAAGAGAAAGAGAAGGAATTGCCTACAACCCTAGTGCTATTTTCTAAGTAGGAAATCTGGCACCTCATTTTCAATTGATTGTCAGATTGAGTACCAGGTTAGAGGAGACAGTTAAAGAAGATGGTTAAAGTGTGATTCCAGGGTTTGGATAAGATGAAGCAACAGCTGTTGATTTTGCCCTTTTTTTTTCTCATCTTGAAGAAATATTGAGCATGAAATATACATATGACCACATATATGTGTTTAGGGACAATACATCAGAATGCTAACATGAGTTATGCCAGGATGATTTTTATTTTATTTTGGGGGGTAATTTTGTATTTCTCAAATTTCCTACAATGAATATGTGTTACTTAGTAAATTTCAAACTTATTAAAAATTATTGTATAATTATTGTATAATTATGTAAAAATTATTGTATAATTAATTAATTATAGAGGCAATTAGCCTCTATACATTTAGTTGCTTTACCTACAAAATTGGGTTACTATTTAATTGCCTAGGACATGGGAGCTGGCTAAGATGTTTCCCCAAAATCCATTCTTCTCAAATCTAGGATGCCTGTGGAAATATTGATTCCTCCTTTCAGAAGAAAATATTTTAAAAAGAGGGCTAGGTATTCAGCCACTTATAAAAACTTATTTTTGAGGTGTTATTCTTCAGCACCTCAATCAACTGGGAATTTATCAAAGTGAATAATACATCTACCACTTGCCAAGGAGAAAAAACTGAGCAACCTTTTAAAGCAAATTAACTTTAAAAAAAAAAAAAAAGATTTTATTTATTATTTTTAGAGGTGAGGGGAAGGGAGAGAAACATCACTGCATGTCTTTCACCTGCCTCCAGTTACGGACCTGGCTGGAGACCTGGCTTGCAACCTGGTTCTGTGCACTGGCTGGGAATTGAACCAGTGACCTTTGGGTTTGCAAGCTGGTGCCTTATCCACGTGCCACCAGCCAGGGCTAACTTTATTTTTAATATTTTTAATTATATGAAGACTATAAACTAATACCTGACACATTGACTTTTTTCAAATGGTGTACTATGATGACTACATTACTGATTGCAAGATATAAAGAATGAAGCTGCTATAGACTTGAACTCAATTTACAGGGCATGTTTACCCACATGTGTATGTTTGAATAAATAGCTTGAGATTAAGCTGAAAGACTACTTGTATAGTGTGATAGTCCCATTTTTGCCTTTATTCCTCTGCAACTCTTCTATTCTGCCCTGCACATCATTACTTTCTTTTTCCCTACATAATTTAAAAAGACCTTTGACTCAATTTTAAATGAAAAGCAATCTAGAAATCAGGAAAAATTTCCTTGGGTTGGGATTGGGTAAGCATATACTATTATATACGTGTACACATATTGAATACATGTGTGCATAGTTGAATTTCTGCTCCAAACTGCCATAAGTTTCAATACCTGGAACTTAAGAGTGTGGCCAGTTTCTTTGACTGCTGGACAGCTCCAAGTCTCCTGGGAATACTTTCCCACCCACTTCATCTCCTGTTTAATTCTCAGAACTGCCACCCTCACAGAAGGTGCGGGTTCAAGACATAGTGAGGAAGGTGGTCAGAAGAGACTTCTATCATTCTAATATGGCACATCACTACCATAAGTCTAGAGGGTACACTGCAGAGCACAAAAATCTAAAGATGAAAGAAATTTGAAAGGTCCCTGTAGTCAAGTTCTCTTTAGCTGTGTATATCTCTTCTAGAATATAGCTGATAGTAATCCACCCTAGTCTTGAACATTTCAATGATGGAAACTATTGTGCTTTTTTTTTTTTACTTTATATTGATAGATGGGTAGGCAAAAAGAGCACAAATAGCATCCCAAACACAATCCAGTGGGCAATACCAAAGAGGAAAACAATGAATTCTTCTTAACCCTGCCACTCTTTACCAAAAAATCAACTCTTCTTAAATTCTTTTACTGATCTGGGACATCTCCCCTATTAGTAAATAAATAAAACCCTTTAGGGTCCATAGGAAATGTAGAGAGGCTGAACCATTGGTTCATGGTATCAATCACACCATGAGAAGCAGATATTGAAAAGGAAAATTGTGTAAAGAATTTATCAGCCTCAATGCCACAGTATTTCCTAAGTTTCTTCCTAATTAATTCATCTTTTGTCACAGTGACACCTGTACAACAAAAGAAGATCTCTGAGATTATCTTATCCAAGGATCTTTCCAACATTTACAAATACTATATAGTTTAAGCAATGTGTTCCCAAGGTACCTAAATTGTACCTCTGATGGTTCTTTTCAAAGGAAATTGGAGAGTCCAGCAATATTCTGAAACAACTAGATGTGACAATGCAAAGAACAAAAATAACAAAAGAAAGTCCTTCAAAGAGTGTACACTGTGGAAGCAGTTAGATATCCTGCCTTTATATATTGGCTCTGTGGGAGGTTCTTGAGAATGAGTTTAAAATGAAAGTGGTGTTGAATTTTGGGCACGCAAGTTCAGAAAATTAATTATCTAATAGAGAAAGAAGACTGTGAACTATAATTTTGGCTCAGTAAATAGAAGGAAGAGGGGTTTAAAAATTTTAATGAATTGTTTAAAACAGCTATTGGAAAAATTCAAACAGTACAAAAAATATAAGGAAGAAAACAAACAAAAATACCCGCTATCTCCCCACCTAAAAATAGCATTCATAGATTTTATGGAATGGAAATAAGAGATATTTTAGAATTTTTAAAATTAACTTGCCTTAAGGCAACTAAACATGGTCTTATTGATAATGGTTTAAAGAGGCCCAGCCCCGGCTGGTGGCTCAGTGGAATGGAACTGGCCTGCGAACCCAAAGGTCGTTGATTCGATTCCCAGTCAGGTCCTTAGCTGGAGGCAAGTGAAAGGCTACCATACATTGATGTTTCTCCCCCTTTTGTCCTCCCTCCCTGCCCTTCTCTCTAAAAATAATGAATAAAATTGTTTAAATAAAGAAATAAAGAGACCCAATACCTGACTTTTTAAACTATTTCACCTGAAAAGTGATGGGAGGAAGTAAACAGGAAGAATTCTCAGTTATAAGCAACTATAAAAATGTAAGTTCAGCAGAGTAGCCCTGGCTGGTCGCACAGTGGATAAGGTGCCAGCCTGTGAACCCAAAGGTTGCTGGTTCGATTCCCCAGCCAGGGCACATAACCAGGTTGCAAGCCAGGTCTCCAGCCAGGTCCATGGCTGGAAGCAGGTGAAAAGCAACCGTACATTGATGTCTCCCTCTCTTTGCCTCTCTCCCTACCCTTCTCTCTAAAAATAATAAATAAACTATATATTTAAATAAATAATAAAAATGTAAGTTCAGTAGAAATAAGCAAATATTTAAATTTTCATCTACATATCCATGATCTGACCCTCTAGTCAGCTACATCTAAACCTATTACAATAACATATGTTTTCATAATGCATTTTTTGGTTTATAAATCAACTTTCCACTGACTCTCATGACCACATAAAGCAATCAGGGTTGATATGTAGTTGGTACACATTTGTTTGCCTATTCTAGTTGCTTATGACCAAGTGTTATTATATGTCACATCAATAGACATAGCTATTGTTTTTTTCTCTTTTTCTGAGCATACTAAACGTCCCGAGTGAGACTTGTGCTATTTAATTTTTTAACTTTTGATTTTTTTATGTGTCATTTTAACCCCATTTATATCTCTTGCAGAGGTGAAATAATTTTTTCATTGTTTCTTTATAAAAAAGAAAGTAAAATTCTCCTTCTCTCGCTTCTGAGTATACCCCATTAAAAGCACGTTAGTGCAAAGACTTAAACTGGAAGTTTTCAAACTCAAAGGAAATTTTGCTCATTTATGTTGCAAAAATTGGGGACATTGCAGTTTCCATTATTTGTGTTAAATCTGGTAAGTATTGATACTGATTTTTCTAAAGGTAGATTATTCCAGTTATTTCTGTTGAAAAAATTTTTGGTAACGCTCCCCTCCCACTTACATTTGACTGATGCTAATACAAAATTAGATACCATTTTCTGACCTACTAACCAACTTACATTGAGAGAATGCAAGTCAAATAGATGAAAGAAGAAAGCCAGTATTTCTTTGATAATTCACATATCATAATTGAAGGTGATTGCTTAATCAAAAGTATTGATTTTCTGTGCAATAATAGTTTATTTATTTCATAAACACTAGGACATTAGATCATCTGGTCATTTTTTTTTTTCTAGGGAAAAAGCATAAATAATTTTAGTAAATTAATATTGTTCCACTGACATGTTTCAATTTTAAAGTATACTTTCACTTTAATTGGTTCTTAATTGAAAGTGTCACTTAACCGTTCTCTTATTATTAGTACTTATGCATATCAAGCAATAGGTACAAAGTTCATACTTCTGTTACTTGTTTTTACTTTTTTGCAGATAAAGAGCAGGAGCCACATTCTATGTAAGGACATAAGGCCACACTTCAAAACATTTCCAACTTCCCTAAATTCATTAAGTAGCCACCTCAATTGCTGGTGTTTGAAATTGCATAATTAGGTACAGTATACCCACTTTGGTGCCAAATGCTTACATTTGTATAGGGTTTTAATGTATATGAAGCACATTTTGTATAGTGTCATTTGATCCAGATACAAGGAGAATTGCTTTGGCCATTTCTGTTTACAATTTAAGTCCCCAAGTCCCAGAGCCATATTCTCAGACAGACATGGTAGGTATTTTTTATTTTAGTGGCATTGCTTTTGGTTATTAAAAGGAAATCTTAAGATTGGTTTAATAATGTTCAATTTCAAGTACAGGATTCTTTCTTTTTTCTTCTTTTTTCTTTTTTTGCCATTTTAGGAGTAGAACACCCAACAGGCTCTCCAGTGATCTAAGAGATTCTGTTTTACTTAGATTCCTGGAAATTGTCAAAGTGCTTTAAGGGAGGAGGGGCAAAAAAGAATGAGGAAATTTTCCCTGTGGGCAATTGGGGAAAACAAAAATATTTTTGTGCTGTAGAGACTTCTCAGGAAAGGAGCATTGGCCGGCAGTAGCATCTGTACAAGGGGAATTTCCACATTTGGGAAAACATGGTCATAATTAGTGAATGAGGAAAGCCAAGAAAATGGATCATTTTGGAAAAATATGCTCTTCAATAGTCACGTCATTGTCAACTGATTGGGCCAGAAAATTTAATTATTTTAGAAAGAGATTTTTATTTGTGGGTATTTGACTATAGATCCTTCCTTCTGTGGGCTTAATCAAAACCCTGTTCTTGCCTGGGGAATTAGCTTCCTCTGTTAGACTCCCTCTCTTTGTCCCTCCCTGGCCTAAGGGAGTATTTGCGTTAGACTTTTGGCCTGGGCACTGGCTTGTAGTCTTTTGCTTTGAACATGATACCTCGGACTAGCCAGCAGGGCTATTAGCATCCATTAGAATAGAGATGATTATCTGGGATTCTTGGACAAGGGCGGAAGGATGAGTTTGCATGATCCTAATGCAGCCATAATTTGTTGAAGACTCCATGTCCTAGACCTTGCGCTAAGAATGTTGAAAAACTATCCTGACTTAGACCTGAGGAAACAGGCTCAAGGAATTTAAGTAACTTGCCTAGAGGCTACATAGCTATCCTTCTTCTATCTCTTCATCCTGTATATAAAGTCTGCTCCTTCAATTGGAATGTGGTTACCCTGCATACAACTTCTTGCTTACTTAACTACTCCTTTCCTCTTCTTCCTCCTCCTCTTCCCCTGGTCACTGTGTTTAAACTAGATCTGGTCTTGGGGTTATGCTTATCAGAAAACTTCATGGTTACACATCATTCTCTAGACAAGAAACCTGAGTTAGTAGGCTCAGCACCATTTATGGCCCTATTTACTAAGGGAATGAATGTGGTCAGAATGATCTTGCCCCACCTTTTGGTTTTCTTCTGTCTCGATGATCAATTTTATTTATTTATTAATTTATTAAAGATTGTCTTTATTTTTAGAGAGAGGGGAAGGGAGGGAGAAGGAGGGAGAGAAACATCAATGTGTGGTTTCCTCTCACGTGCCCCCTACTGGGGACCTGGCCTGCAACCCAGGCATGTGCTCTGACTGGGAATCGAACCAGCCACCCTTTGGTTCACTGGTCAACGTTCAATCCACTGAGTCATACCAGCCGGGGCAATTTTATTTTAAAAGGTATGGTCATCTTTTGCCTCTTCTCTCATAATTTTCTCCCAATCAGAATAGCTTGCAGAATTTCAACATATTTGCCAAGGTATAGGTCAAGTTTTTCAGAGAGGGAAATATGGCTAAGAAAAATAATTCCCATATTTGACATATAGATGTGGCATCTAGTAGAGAATCTAAAAAATGCAGAAAATTGTTTTCTGAAATGAAAAAACTGCAGGTTAAATCATGACCCACCCCCAAAGCAAAAATGTCATGTTCTAAACCCATATGATGTGGCTTCTCCTGCTTTGACCTGCAACTACCATGAATATGAGAAAACAAATGTAACTGGGATTGGAGAGTCTAATGGCCCTGGGTTGAACCTCACTGGGTAGTAGTATAATTTTTAAAAATCATAGCATCTTGTAAATAAGTTAATATAGTTCTTTTCTGTTGAACTTAAAACAAGTTCATGAAATCTTATGCATATTTGCTTTCAGAGTGTTTCTTAGACATAGCCAAACTTTATTACCTTTATTTAGAGATATAAAAAATCAAAGGATGTATTAGAGTCTACTGCTGCATAACTAATTGCTACAAATTTAGGGGATTAGAACAACACCTCATTAATTAGTTCATAATTCTGCAGGGTGAGAAGTTGGGGTGGGTTTGGCTAGGTTCTCTGTTTAGTGTCCTACAAGGTAGAAATCAAGGTGTTAGTCAGGCTGAACTCGTACCTGGGGAAGAATCTGCTTCCAAGTTCATTCCCATCACCGGCAGAACAGCACCGAGGCCCTCATTTTCCTTCTGGCTGTCAGCCCAGAGCTGCCAGCTTCTAGAAGCCACACACATTCCTTCTCAAGTGGTCTTCTCTGCCTTCAAAGCCAGCAATCACTGCCTAATCTTTCTCACATTTAGAATCTCTTCTACTTCCTCTTCTGCAACCAACTGAGGAAAAACTATTCTTTTAAAAGGTTCACCTGATTGGATCAGACCCACCTGAAAAAAACCCTCCAAATCTTAAAGTAAAATGACTTGGGACTTTAGTTACATCTGCAAGATCCCTTCACAGCAATATCTAGATTAGTAACTGAAGTAGTGACCTAGATTGGTGTCCAACTGAGTGTGGGAATCTTGGGGAGCTATCTTTAGAATTTTGATAACCATAAGGAAATAGTTAACCTCGTTCACCTGTGATATAAATCTAGGAATAGGCTTCCAACAGAGAGCCTATTTAAATTTTTATTTAAAAATTTAACCAAAGAATCTAATTTAATTTTATTCATTTTTGTTTTTGTATATAGATGTGTTTTTTTTGTTTTTTGTTTTGTTTTGTTTTGTTTTTTAGCAAGAGCAGAAGGAAGGGAGACAGAGAGGGAGAGAAACACCAATATGTGAGAGAAAATGTGTGAATGTCCAAGAGGTAATGTGCAAGCATGAAGGTGGGCATGAGCATGTGTGAGGTGGGTGATAACACGTGAAGAAGCGGGAGGGGTCTGAGATTGTGGTGAGTACAGAGAAACAATTTGTTTCTATTTTAAATGTAGTTCCTGAAGACCTTTGAAGATAATCTCTTGTTATTTGCTGTTGGCAAATCCTGAAGTTCAAAACCCCTGGGATTCTTTGTGTGCAATTTATGAGCAGTATTTGAGGACATTTCTAAACATAGGGGTATTTTGAATTATGCTGGTCAGCATCACTGGGATGCTATGCCCCTAGAGTGGATGTGAACTTCCCAAAGTTTCTGTTGCACAGCATCAGTGTTCCACAGGCGGCCAGACACATGGGAGGCTGGAGCGCAGGCTGGGTCTGCTGGCCCAGTGAGCCTGGCCCAGTGATCCTGCAGCCTGGCCCTGCTGGGCATCACCTCGGCACTGAGAGGGAATAGATAGAGCTGAGAGAATCCTAGGGAGGGAGATGAAGGAAGATTGTGTATTAATTTCTCTGATTTTAACAGTTCACCTGGAGGACAGCCTACTGAAAAACCTGGTTTTCTGGTGAAGAAAATGGAAGTAGTCTTAGTTTTTGGGAAGAACATAAATAAATATGTGAAAACCTCAGCAAAAGGCAGAACATTTCAGATGCTAAGTATTTCTCTCTTCTGTGAATATTTGGGTTTTCCCCTGCTTGGAATCCTGGCTGGAAGAGAGAGAGAGAGAGAGAGAGAGAGAGAGAGAGAGAGGACATTTCTCAGACAGTTTTTTTTAATTGTCCCAGACCTTTAGAAAATGGTGACAAAATGTAATTATATTATAATTAGGCAAAAGGAAAGATGTAGGGATGGCATTTGATAACTGCACTGACAGAGCAATAAGACTGAGCACATATGGGATGTTTAGCTTTGGAAAGGAAAACACAGGTGGGAACAGGCTGGGTGGAAGAACTTTGTGTTGCTTGTTAATTTTTAAGTCTTTAAAGCATAACACATTTACATTCTTTAACTAACAAAGTGATTTTGCTCTATAAAGGATAGCTTGAAGGATGCTAATCATATGTTACAGATGTTATTTTCATTGCTAGGGTTTCTACTTCAAAATCTCTCCTCCCCTCTATCCATTCACTCAGATATATTTGATGAGACCCTATCATGTTTCTTAATCTAGATTCTAGGAATACAGCAGTGAACACAACATACAAGGTTACAACTTTCATGGAGCTTATATTCTAATGTGGAGGAGTTGGAAAATAAATAGTTATATTCCATTGCATGACACATAAAAAGATAAGATAATTTTACACAGTGATAGGTTTAATACAAATGACCAGGTATCTATTTTAGATTGGGTGGCCAGGTACTATCTCCCTGAAGAGATGACATTTGAACAGTGATTTAAATAACAAGGAGGAGCCAGTCATGAAAAGATCAGAATGAAGAGCATTCTAGATGGAGATAACAGATGGTTCAAAGGTCCCCATGAGGCAACAAATTTTGTTTGAGGAAGAGAAAAAAAAAGCCTAGTTGGCTGGTATTTAGTGGCAAATGGAAAAGTCTTACAAGATGAAGCTGGGAAAGACAGAGTCTAGATCTTTAAGGCATGGAAGGCCATAGTAAAGAATTTGAATTCTAGGTGAGATGGGAAGCCACTAGTAGGTTTTAAGTAAGTAAGGAACAAACTTTCTGTTTGGGTAAGGAATTACAAAGAGCAAGAATGAAAATGCAAGAGAGGTACTTAGGAGGCAATTGCAGTAATTCAGGTGAACAATGATGACTCAAACTGGGATGGTAGCAGTGAAAATGGGGAGAAAAGTGGATTGGGGTAAAAATAGGAAGTAGAGTCAACAAACTTTCTGATGGTTTGATGTGGGATATAAGAAAAATAAAAGACTCAAAGTTCTCTCTTAGGAAACATTCTAGAACATCCAGCGAGAAGCAGAGGAGCATTAGCTTTCAGAGTTGCGGGCGGTAATGCACTCTTTTTTGCTCCTCCATACCCACCTTGGCCTTCTCACCAGCTGTCAAAAATGGTGAAAGAAACTACTTTACTATAAAGTTTTGGGGGGTCAAACCCCATCCCGTCCCACCCTGGAAGAATTGAAAAAAAGCTTACTGGAAGCTGTCCTTGAAGTACCACCCTGATAAGAATCTAAATGAAGAAGAGAAGTTTAAATAGATTTGTCAAGCTTTCAAGAAGAGAGAAGACTCCCAGACTCATTTCATAAGGCCAGTGTTACTCTAATTCCAAAACCAGGAAAAGACACAACAAAGGAAGAAAACTACAGGCCAATATCTCTGGTGAATATAGATGCTAAAATCCTCAACAAAATATTGACAATCCAGATCCAGCAATATATTAAAAACATCATACACCACAATCAAGTGGGATTTATCCCAGGAATGGAAGGATGGTATAATATTTGCAAATCAATAAACATAATACACCACATAAACAAAATGAAGGACAAAAATCACATGATCATATCAACAGATGCTGAAAAAACATTGATAAAATCCAGCACCCATTTATGATAAAAACACTCAGCAAAGTGGGAATAAAGGGAGCATACCTCATCATAATAAAGGCCATATATGAAAAACCTACAGCCAATATTATTCTTAATGGGCAAAAACTGAAAGCTTTCTTCTTAAGATCAGGAACAAGACTAGTTACAGCTTTCAGATAAGAAAAAGAAGTAAAAAGCATCCAAATTGTGAAGGAGGATGTAAAACTGTCATTATTTGCAGAAGAGAAAACCCTATAGTCTCCACCAAAAAATTACTTGACCTAATAAGTGAGTTTAGTAAAGTACCGGGATACAAAGTCAATATTCAGAAGTCAATGGCATTTCTATACATCAACAATGAACTATTAGAAAGAGAAACTAGGGGGGAAATCCCATTTACTATAGCAGCAAGAAAAATAAAGTACCTAGGAATAAGTTAACCAAGGAGGTAAAAGACCTATACTTAGAAAATTATAGAACACTAAAGAAAGAAATTGAGCAAGATACAAATAAATGGAAGCATATACCATGTTCATGGACTGAAAGAATTAACATCATTAAAATGTCCATACTACCCAAAGCAATCTATAGGTTCAACACAATCTCTATTAAAATACCAATGGCATATTTCACTGATCTAGAACAAACACTCCAAAAATATATATGGAACCAAGAGAGAGAGAGAGAGAGTGAGAGAGAGGAAGAGAGAGAGAGACAGAGAGAGAGAGAGAGAGAGAGAGAGATCCTGAATAGCCATAGCATCTTGAGAAAGAGCAAAGTGGAGGGATCACAATACCTGACATCAATCTATACTACAGTCAGGATAGCCTGGTACTGGCATAACAACAGACACATATATCAATGGAACAGAATAAAGAGCCCAGAAATAAACCCATGTCTTTATGGCCAATTAATATTTGGCTAAGGGGACATGAGCTTATAATGGAGTTCAAACAGTCTCTTCAATAAATGATGTTGGGAGAGCTGGACTGGTACATGAAAAAAAACAAAAAACAAAAAACTAGACTACCAACTTACACCATACACCAGAATAAACTCAAAATGGATAAAAGACTTAAACATAAGTTGTGACACCATTAGAAGTCCTAGCAGAAAACATAGCATAAAATGTCAGATATCCTAGTTCAATTCCCCAGCCAGGGCACATAATGAGGTTGCAAGCCAGGTCTCCAGCCAGGTCTGTAGCTGGAGGCAAGTGAAAGGCAACCATTCATTGATATCTCTCTCCCTCTCTGCCTCTCTCCCTTCCTCTCTCTCTGAAAATAATAAATGAAATCTTTAAAAGAAAAAAAGTCAGATATCCCATGTAATGATGAGATATCTTTATTAATATATCTCCTAGGGCTAGGGAAATAAAGGAAAAATAAACAATAGGACTACATCAAACTATAAATCTTCTGCACAGCTAAAATGAAAAGGGAACCAACTGTATGGGAGAACATATTTGCTGATGATACACTGGACAAGGGTTTAATCTCCAAAATACATAAAGAACTCATAATGACTCAACACCAGAAAGACAAAAAATCCAATTAAAAAGGACCTGAATAGACACTTCTCCAGGGAGGACATACAAAGGGCACATAGGCGTATGAAAGAAGGCTCAACATCACTAGTCATCAGAGAGATGCAAATTAAAACCACAGTGAGATACCACCTCACCCTTGTCATAATGGTTATTGTTAATAAATTAGCAAACCACAAGTGCTGTCCAGGATGTGGAGAAAAGGGATCCCTACTGTTGGTGATAATACAGACCTGTGCAGTCACTGTGGAAAACTGTATGGAATTTCCTCAAAAAATTTAAAATGGAACTAACTGCCTTTTGATACAGCAATTCCACTGCTGGAGGTATGCCCAATGAATCCTGAAACACCAATTCAAAAGGACTTACGCACCCCTACATTCATAGTAGTGCTATTTACAATAGCCAAGTGCTGGAAACCGCCTAAGTGCCCATCAGTAGATGAATGGATCAAAAAACTCCAGTGCATTTACACAATGGAATACTATGCAACAGAAAGGAAGAAGGAACTGCTGCCCTTTGTGATAGCATGGATGAAAATGGAGAATACAAGTATTATGCTTAGTAAAATCAGCCAGCTGATGAAAAATACCATATGATCTCACTTATAAGAGGAATCTAATGAACAAAATAACCAATGAGCAAAATAGAACCAGAGACAAAGAAATATGGAACAGACTGGCCAGAGGGGAGGGCTAGGGGGGATAATGGTGGAAAGGAAGGGAAAAGAACTAGTCAAAGAACATGTATGAATGACCTATGGACATGGACAATGGTGTGGACTGGGCAGAGGAAGGCAAAGGGGAAAAATAGAGACAACTATAATAGAATAACAATAATTTTTTTTTAAGTTCTCTCTCCTATTATTGGCTGGGGCACTGGGTGATTGGTGATGCTATTTAATGAGATAGGTAGGCTGGGACTAAGAAGTATGACAGACTGTGTTCATTTCCTACCTAACAGCCATTCTTCTCTTCCTCCCTGCTAACAGAGCCCTGACTTTGTTGAGAATGACAATATATTCAGCCCCAAGTGATGAATCATGGTTGGTATGATTCAATCATAATAATTCCATTCTCTTTTGCTAGATACTCAATTTCCCCGTCTGCTTTGCAGTTCAGGGTAATTCACTTATGGCTAAAGAGACCTAACTGAAAATCTTCTGGGGATATATATGGCAATCTGGAACACCACCACAGTGTCTGGAGTCATGGCAGCCCTCATGTGACTACATAACTAAAGTTTGATGATTAAAGGTCAACATGTTAACACATTGTTGACTTGCAATTTTATAGCAAAAACTAATACAAATGCAAACACAAGTTAATGCATTATGAGTCAACAACATTTGGGCTTGAAAACAAGTTTTTTCATGACTGATTAAGGATAGTGAAGTTGAAAAAAATACTACTGAATACTTAGAAATTGCAGCTGAACCAATACCAGCAACCATTTGTTGTCAGATATCTTGTTTATGAAAAAAAGTAAAGCTATGTTTTTGATCCTCTTATTGTTATTTGATACAATAAGTTTAAGGGAGAGAATCAAGAGTTCTCCTTTGGCCATGTTCAATTTGAGATGCCTATGGGATATGCATGTGGAAATGACTGTCTAATTTATTCCCTTCCACAATGAAATAAACATTTCTAGACATTTTTATATTATCACATTACTGTAACACCAGAACACATGAGAAGGCATATGTATGAGGGGCACCCCAAACGACCCAGAATTATCATCTGGAGGGTGGGCCCCTTGTAGTACAGACTTCCCCCACTAGATGAGTGTTCTCAGAACCCATCATTATCAGTGTACTGGCTGACATTGTGAGAGGCTGTGTTAAGCTTCAGTGAATTTTTTGAAGACTCTTTCAACACATTTGCCCATTTCATTATGGGTGATTTAGGAGCACACCTGCCCACACCATGCTGAGTGTTCAGCAGTTTTTGACTAAATATGGCATGAACCCTGTGCCCCACCCTCCCTATTCACCTGATCTCACCCTGAGCAACCTTTTTTCTGTTTGTTTCCCTATATGAAAAACGCCCTCAAAGGAAAACGTTTTGCTGATGTAGAAGAGGTGAAACAAAAAAACAGGAGAAGCACTAAAAGGTATCAAAATCGATGAGTTTAAAATCTGTTTTGAGCAGTGGAAAAATGTCTCCATATGTGTATTGCATCAAATGGACAGTACTTGGAAGGTGACTGAAATTTAAACATGTAAGAGTAAATCACAGTAAATAAATAAATTCTGGGGTTTTTTGGGTCCCACCTCATAAAAGTGAACAAAGCTGCAGCAACCATGAGGGAGCCCAATGCAAAAGCTAACAATCAATATGTAAAGCCAGCTCTTTCCATCTGGTTGCTGCAGCTAGTGGAGCTGCCCCCATGTCCACCCACCTGCAATGGAACTGCTCCAGCATCCTAATCAAGAGGAACAGCACCAAACCCAATCATCTGAAGGCCCTCAACTACTTTTGCTACAAGGGCCGATTCACAGTAAGACAGGTGTGGAGTTGGTGACCCATGGCAAAGGTGTGGTCATCGTCATGAAGCAGGGATCTGCCAGCCAAAGCCAGGTGCCTCCTACGTGCAGACCACCATCAACAAGAATGAGGGGGCCTCCCTGAGAAGCATCTGGCACATGATCTGCAAGAACAAGTACTACCTGGCTCTGTGTGAGGCTGCCAGCTACAGGGCCAGAGTCACTGTGCACAGTCAGAAGCCAGGAAAAGTGAAGAGGAAGCAAGCCCACCCCACCAAGAGCTCCTGAGCACCACCCACCCTTTAAAGTAATAAAGGTATCAGTCAACTTTCCTAAAAAAAAGTAAAGCCAGCTCTCCTAGCATTGGTGGGTTAGCAAGGTTGAAGTTGTTAAAACACGAAAACTGGGGCAATGGCTAAAGCTCAGACTGATCTGAACATTTCCAAGCATTTTCCATCATCTTGGTAGGGAAGCATCGTCCTAGGCTAGAGCACATTTTTCTATTAAGATACTTTCCTACCTATATATATCACAGTGTTCATGTATTGCTTTATTTCCTCTTCTGACAAGTAACAAATTGCCTAATGAAAATTCCCCCACCAACTCACCCAGGGAACCTAAAGTAGGCCAAATTGAGCTTTTAGCACAGTTTCTGGTTGCTGATAAAAAAAAATCAACATCTACAAACCCAATTGCACTGATTTCCATTAGAGCTATCATCCAGAACTAGATCTCTAGTTTTGCAGATTCAAAGTTTGCCAACCCACTATTTTCCCCCTAATTACTTTATTGTATGCCGGATAGTTTTGACTCCATCTCTAGAAAACAGCAGCACATATTTTTTATTTTTTGCCAATGGCCCATCAGAAACAGCTATTGATTTTGTGTGACTAGACAAGCAACTGAGTCTGCAAAATTGACTTCACAGGGTATCTTGTATTCTGACCATACTGCAAATTTTGTTCTCCCCAGGTTAATTGGCTCATCATATTCCACTTCCATGTTCCGTAGTTTATCACTATGCTTGGGATTTTTGCCTCTACACCTTTCACTTTATTTTCCCATAATTTATAACAACGAACCCTTGTATTTTTGTTAACAGTTTTGGATCTGCATTAATTTTTAAGTCCCTGGAGGAACATTTTGTTCCCAAACATTATGTTTTGTACTCTCATGTTCATATCACTTTATGTAGTGCCAGACTCCTCCTGGGATCCCAAGAAATGTTGTTTCTTTTAAAAAGATAGGCAATTAGTCTGGGATGCCCATAAAATGTCTCTCTCAGTTGAGTTATTCTCCCCATTTATTTATCCCTGATGACTTAGGTAAAAATATTGGTTCACAGAACCTAAGTCTTTGGAGAAGTAAGTCTCTCCTCGTCTGTGTCAAAGCAGAGGCGAATATCAGCTGCTCTTATAGGAGTGTTGGAAAGAAACAGCAAAAAGCATTAGGGATGAGAAAACCTTTCATTAAAACTATAAAATGTTAGGGAGATGATGGCATCATTCTTACCAAGCAGGCCTCAGTGCAACGGGGGCACACCTGACCAAGAAGCACCGTTCTTTATTATTACAAGAACGGCTGCCCAGCAGGATCCCCTTCTGCTGCTGGCATCGACTGAAAAAAGTCAGAACTTCTTTCCAAATATGCAAGACCTGCTGTACCCACAATATTTCCTCTTCTCTCAGCTTCTAGTTCTAGTTCCACCTAGAAAGCTACAAGGCAAATGTAAACCGCGCTCTGAGCTCTTGTAAGGCTGTCTGAGTTAGAGAAATAGGACCATGGACAGAGGAACAGCCTACCCATCACTGGCTGCCAACTCTTCCTGCCAAAAATGCCTGGGATAGGGTCTTTAAATGAATAGACTTTTCTTTATTCAAGAGTCACTTTCCCCTTCCCTGCTTTCCCTTTAGACAGCATGGTTTCTTCTGGAAACACAGGCTTGCTCCACCAACTCTATGCTCCCAAAACACATAAAGAGATACTCATTCTAGCAAATGCAGCTCTTAAAATATTTTAACATATTTTCATTACAAATAAATAATTCAATGAAACTGAAAATATATAGAAAAGAATTTAGCAAATATTTATGTATAAAATGCTAACAAATCTTAATATTTGACTTACTTGTTTCAGGGGTTTTTGTTTGTTTTAAAATGTCTTACAGGTATTGTTGAAACGCATTGCTTATCTCTGACCCATTTATTTCTCTATTTTTCTCCTTTCCTATTTCCCCCAAACTAATCACTACCTTGAAGTTCCTATAACTAATTTCTATGAATGTTTTTACACTTTTTATTGTATGTATATATTCATAAACAATATATAGTATTACTTTGTGTTTGTAAGATGTAAAGGAATACTATATCATGTTGTACTGTTGATACATTTTACAATGCTTTTTTGGTCACATTACTTTTTGGACTTACTCATGTTGTAGCCTAAAGAACTAATGCATTAATTATAAATGTTATATAATATTCCTTTGTTTGAATATACGCACACTACTTATTCATTCAGCTGCATTAGGGTAAGTAGGTTGTTTTTAGTTTGTTGTTTGCTATAAGAAACAGTGCTGCAATCAACATTTAAAAACCAGTCTCCTGATGCATACTGCGTGAAAGTTTTTCTAGGCCAGACTTTCTCAGCCTTGACATTATTGACATTTTGGACTGGATAACTTTTTGTGGTGGAATAGATTGTTAGCAATATCCTTCACTTCTACTAGTAACCAGTAGCACCCTCCCACACACATGTGTAACAACTGGAAAGGTCTTCAAACATTTGCAAATGTTCCCTGGGAGGCAAAATCACCCCTGGTTGAGACTCCAGGCCACATCCCTGAAAGAGGAAGTGCCTGGATTTAGGATCTATTATTTTACTTAGTAAGAGCCCTGTTTCCCCACATCTTGCAACTTTTGGTATTTTCAGCATTTAAAAAATTTTGCCTATTGCTGGGTAAATTTTTATTATTTTATTTTGTTTTCCCTTAATTTCTACTGAGATCAAGCATCTTCTTGTATGTTTATTGGTCAGTAGGGTTTCTTTACTGTGAATTGGCTATTCATAACATTGGCCAATATTTTTAGTTGTTTCATCTTATTGTTTTTAGTAGTTCTTTATCAATTTCAAATATTAATATGTTAATGGTTTTATGTCTAGGAAAATACCTTTTGTCAGTATAAGCCTGTCTTTGTACTTTGCTGATGATGTCTTTTTTATTTTAAAGCAGTAACATGTATCGGTCTTTGCCTTTGTGTTTTATTTTTTGTGCTTTATTTAGTAAATTCTTCCTTTCCCAAATATGTAAAGATAATCTCACATTTTTTTCTAGAAGTATAAAATTTGACTATTTACACTTAAGTCTTTACCAACTTAAAATTTGTGATAGGAAATGCATTTATAATGATTCCAATGCATATTTATTAAATAATTTATCCTTTCACACCTGGTTCATTATGCCACCTATGGCTTTAAATATTAATTATTTGGTAGGGCAAACCCCTTGACTTATTCCTTTTCAAAATTGCCTTGGGTTGTGATTGGTTATCTAACCAAAGAATATTGCCTCTTTCCCCTTCCAACTGAATCTAAATTGTTTTCAGGTGTCCATGAAGCCTATTCCATAGTGCTTGGTTTAAGCCCATTACAGTAACTCCGTTCCATTGGGATTGGTTTGGCTATAGTCATATGTTGCACCTCCTGCCATTGCGGAATTATGCCAGAGTGGATGAGGGATAGAGGAAGACTTGCCTTTCTTAACTTTGTACAGAGTAGGGGGAAAATGTGAGGCCTGAAACTGTGGCAACCACCTTGCCACCCTAAGGGGAAAAGCTGGAGACCTGCACACTGAGAATGGTTATGCCAACAGATAAAAAGGGCCCAGGTCCCCATGATGTCATTGTGCTGCTGAATTAACCAATACTGAAATCACCTTCCACTGGACATCTGTGATGGAAAATAATATATCTGTTATTTTTAAAGCCACATTAATTTTATATTCTTTTATTTGCAGCCAAAGGCATCCCCAACCAACTACTATAAGGTCTGTCCTGAAAGTATTATCTGCACAAACTGTTTAAATTACTCATGTATTGACATTGGCTCAATACTTTCAGGACAGACCTTATATTACGTTTTGACCCTTTTCTCATCAACATGAATTTTGTGATCGATGTTCTATGTTACATAATTCGGTTGGGATTTTAAAACTTGGGTTTATCTTGAAATTAAATGTTAACTTTAGAACTGACATCTTCAGTATAGTGGATATTCCAATTCATGAATATAGTATATGTCTTCACTTTCTCAAATCTTAGTTAACTTTTTCCATAGAAATCTTTCATAATTAAAATCCACATTTTATGTTATATTTATTCTTAAGTACTTTATTATTTGTTGCTATTATGAATGATATCTTTTGTTTGCTATTCAATATTGTATGTGATAAGCACTGATATATTGAATTGCAATTGAATTTGGTTTATTGATCTTATAACCAGAAATCTTGCTGAATTATTTCTTGTTCTAATATTTTTGTAATATAATCTATTTGATTTTCCTTATAGACAATCATGTTATCAGAATAAAAAGAGTTTATCTTTTCTTGTCCCCTACTGTGACAATGGAGATGCCATAGAGTCAGCCATGGAGGTCTGTGATGGCTTCACCCAATTTCCTGTCATGTACCTTTATCTTCCTGCATCATCATTGCCTCATGTAAGACCTATATATGGGAAGAAGAGTCCTCAGTTTAGCCCATAGATTCAAGCAGTGAATATGCTTCTGGTTCCCACCTACTTCCTTTACCCCATGCAGATCACTTTTAGTTCCCCTTGCCTCACTCCAGCATCCTCTGACTCCTTTCAGACCTGGAGCCCAACAGGCCCATGTCTTCGGTCCCATTTGTTGCTCTGTGTTCCATAGAAAATTTTGTATTTGAAGCCAACTCTCCCTTTTAATATTTCTCTTTCATATTTTAAAAACTATTGCATTGTGTTTGGAGCTAAGCAAGTGCCTCAAAGATTTATGTACAATAATGCTACATAGATTAGAAATCCTAATTCCAAATGTGGATTTTGTAAAGAATTACAGAACTAGTTTCTAACACTGCTAATACTTCACATAGCAACTATCCTCAGATACAACGCTGCTCAAAATCTTCACAATGTCTTTCAGTCCCTCATGCTTTGTAAATGCTATAGTATCTGTATTTGGCATCTGAGTAAAAGGCAATGGAGGTAAATACTATTTTCTATACCCAATATAACTGAATCCATTTGCTTAATTGTGGCCAAGAATAATCAAGCAGAACCACAAGATTGAGAGTTCCTCCAGAATTAGGGCTGTGTGGCTTTGTTCATCCTGTGCCTTGTTCAAAATGACTCTCAGTGAAATTTTCTGAGCTTTATTCAATAGGATGTCCCATGAGTTGAGGAGACCTATCAAGCTGTATATAGTGCTATGACTTGAAGGGGGAAAAAGGAGGGGAATAAGGGCTGAGTTGATTTTAAGCAAAGTGAGTGGGAAGGAATAGTCCATAGCATTTCATCTAGAAAGTGAATTTTGATTGAGATTTAGAATTTTTATACTAATCCCTTCACATAAACTAGCTTAGTATGTAAATATAATCAAAATAGCATTCATTAAAATTGTAAAACTTATTTATTAAAATATGCAAAACAGCCAGCTGCAGCAGTAGTATAAGAAGTATAAAAGTATAAAAGGGAGGAGGCAAAGAAAGGAGCAGTTTAGTCAAGGAACTAGTATGGATGAACCATGGACATGGACAACAAGTGGGATTGACTTTGAAGGGGAGTGGGTGGGTGGGGAAGGGGACAGAGGGGAGTAAAAAGGGGATGGATGTAATACAACAAAAATAAATTTTTTTTTAAATATAAAAATTAATTATTTTGGGAGATCCAAATGATGGAGGAGTTTAGTGAAAGTTACACTAACCTCTTCCCAGGACCAATCTGGAATTACAACTAAATTATAAAGAAATCATTTAGAATAACCAACTGAACACTAGCTATAAAGAAGCCTTATAACCAAGAACAGACAGAAGAAACCACTTCACCACGTGACTGGTAAGGAGTGCATTAGAGGAGCTTGGAAAAGAATAACAAACAAAGCCCAAAGCGCATAGAAGGGAGGAAATAATATAGATCAAAGCAGAGATAAACAGAAAAAAAAAAAAAAAACAATAGAAAAGATTGATGAATCCAAGAGCCAGTTCTTTGGAAAGATAAATAAGATTGACAAACCTTTAATGAGACTCATCAAGAAAAAATAAAATAAAATCAGAATGAAAGAGGAGAAATAACAACTCACACCAAAGAAATACAGAGGATTTTAAGGAAATATTATGAATAACTATATGCCAACAAACTGGACAACCTGGATGAAATGAACAAATTCCTTAAATCATACAACTCTTCCTAAAATAAATCAGGAAGAATCAGAGAATCTTAATAGGCAGATTATATCTAATGAGGCTGAAGCAGTAATCAAAAAACTCCCAACAAACAAAAGCCCTGCATCAAATGGCTTCACAGGTAAATTTTACCAAACATTTCCAAGATGATCTAACACCTCTCCTTCTTAAAATAAAATAAAATTCAAGAGGAGGGAAGATTCCCTAACTCATTTTTTGAGGCCAGAATTCCAAAACCAGATAAAGACACTAAACGAAAGAAAATTATAGACCAATATCCCTGATGAACATAGATGCTAAAATCCTCAACAAAATATCAGCAAACCAAATACAACAATGCATTAAAAAGATCATACATCATGATCAAGTAGGATTTATTCCAGTATGCAAGGTTGGTACGACATTCACAAATCACTAAGTATGATTTACCACATAAACAAAATGAAGGATAAAATCCACATGATCATATCAATAGATGTAGAAAAAGCATTTGATAAAACCCAGCACTTGTTTATGATCAGAACTCTCAGCAAAGTGAGAATAGAGGAAACATACCTAAACATAATAAAGGCCATATATGACAAACCCACTGCTAGCATCATACTCAACAGGCAAAAACTACAAGTGTTCCCCTTAAAGTCGGGAATAAGACAGGGTTGTCTGCTTTTACTTCTCGTATTAAACATAGTATTGGAAGTCCTAGCTACAGCAATCAGACAAGAGGAAGAAATAAAAGGCATCCAAATTGGAAAGGAAGAAGTAAAACTGTCTTCATTTGCAGATAACATGATTCTGTATATAGGCAACATCAATGATTCTACCAAAGAACTACTAGAACTGATAAATGAATTCAAAGTAGCAGGATACAAAATTAATATCCAGAAATCAGTTGCATTTTTATATGCCAAAAATGAACTAACAAAAAGGGAAATTAAGAAAACAGTCCTGTTCTCATTTGCTTCAAAAAGAAAAAATACCTAGGAATAAATTTAACCCACATCTTTATAGTCAATTAATATTCAACAGGGGAAGCAAGCACATACAATGGGCTAAAGATAGTTTATTCAATAAATGCTGCTGGGAAAATTGGACAGACACATGCAGAAAAATGAAACTAGACCACATTCTTATACCACATACAAGAATAAATTCAAAATGGATCAAAGACTTAAATGTTAAACCAGAAACCATAAAAATCATAGAATAAAACATAGGCAGCAAAATCTCAGACATTGCTCATAGAAAATTTTTGTTGGATATATCTCCCCAGGAAAGAAAAACAAATGAAAAATAAACAAATAGTACTACATCAAACTAAAAAGTTTTTGCACAGCAAAGGAAATCATCAATAAAATAAAAAGACAACCCACAGAATGGGAGAACATATTTGTCAATACATGTAATAAGGGGTTAATATCCAAAATTTATAAAGTACTTATAAAACAAAACACCAAAGAAAAAAAGTTTTTAAATGGACAAAGAACCTGAATAGACACTTCTCCAAAGAGAATATATACATAACCAATAGACATAGAAAAAGATGCTCAATGTCACTAATGATCAGAGAAATGCAAATTAAAACCACAATAAGATACTATCTCACACTGTCAGAATGACCATCATTAATAAATCAACAAACAACAAGTGCTGGTGAGGATGAGGAAAAAGGGGAACCCTTTTTGCACTATTGATGGGAATGCAGACTGGTGCAGCCACTGTGGAAAGCAGTAAGGAGATACCTCAAAAAATTGAAAATGGACCTGCCTTTTGACACTGCAATCCCACTTCTGGGAATATATCCAGAAGAACCCCAAACATATACAAAAGAACATTAGCACCCTGTCCATTGCAGTGTTATTTGCAATTGCCAAGATATGAAAGCAGCCCAAGTGTTTATAGGTAGACAAGTGGATAAAACAACTATGGGACATTTATATAATGGAATTCTACTTGGCTATAAAAATAAAGAAAATTTTACCCTTTGTGAGAGTATGGATGGACCTAGAGAACATTATGCTAAGTCAAATAAAATAGTCAGAGACTCATATGAATGTCTCATATGTGGAACTGTGGAACCTAATTAACAAACTGAACTAACAAGCAAAAAAAAAAAAAAAAAAAAAAAAGACTCATAGATGGAGAGCAAATGACAGCTAGTAGGGGCCAGGGAATTTAGAGGGTAGAGGGATTGAGCAAAAAGGAAAAAAGACTCGTGGACAACAATGTTGATTGCTGGGGGGAGGGGGTATAAGGGACTAAATGTAATGAAAAAATACAATAAAGATAAAATAAAAGAAATTATTTTGTTCCATAAATACTTACTGAGTTCCTACTATGTACCAACCAGCATTGTATAAGAAGTTGGAATACAAAGATAAATAACATAGGTCCTTGTGGGGCTAACCATCCACTGATGGGCAATCAACCCAAATTTGATGGGATAAACTTCTTGAAAGAGTTTTAGTTCAAAGAGATATTGTACAATGATGTTTACAGCAGCATTATTCACAATAGCGAAGAGGTAGAAACAACCCAACTGTTCATCAATAGATGAATGGATAAAAAAAGTGGTACATACATACAATGGAATATAAGTCAAACTTCAAAAGGAAGGATATTCTGATATATGTTACTAAGGATACTAAGTGAAATAAGCCAGTCCCAAAAAGACAAATGCTGTATAATTCTACTTATATGAGGGATCTGGAGTAATCAAATTTATAGAAACAGAGAGTAGAGTTGTGATTGTCTGGGCTCGGGGGCAAGGGAGGGGGAATTGATCATTGTTTAATGGTCACAGAGTTTCAGTTTAAAAAGATGGGAAAGTCCTAGAAATTGGTTGTCCCACAATGTAAATGTACTCAACAGTATTGAACTATGTACTTGAAATAGTTAAGATGGTAAATTTTATATTCTGTGTAATTTACCATAATTTTAAAAGAAATTTATTTATTATTTTTAGAGAGAGGGGGAGGGAGAGAGGGAGATAAACATCAATGTATGGTTGCCTTTCACCTGCCTCCAGCCATGGACCTGGCTGGAAACCTGGCTTGCAACCTGGTTATGTGCCCTGGCTGGGAATTGAACCAGCAACCTTTGGGTTCACAGGCTGGTGCCTTATCCACTGAGCCACCAGCCGGAGCTAATTTTTTTAATAAGTGGGAAAATTAGATTGTTAGCTTCATGACAGTAAGGTCCTATCTCTTTGGTTCACTCCTGCCTGAATTTCTAGCATCTAGAAGAATGTCTGATACATAGTAGGCACTTGACAAATATTTGACCTTCCTCTGGCTTCTCTGTCCCACCCAACGTCCTACACAACACAACAAAGGCTAAGACGTCTGTGAGCCAATTCTGCAAACAAAGACACTTCTCTCCTCAAGGCCCGGAAGGGGAAAAATTTCAAACATTTGTGATTTGATATTTGTTCCTATCACACCAACTATTCTTTACTTCTCAATGATGTTTTCTGTGCCTTTTTGGCATTTAGATTTCCTAAAAATAGATACTGCTTCTACTTCCCAAAACAGAGTTGTGATGGACTTTATTAAGAAAAAAAAATGTGGAAGGAAATCTGTGAAATGAAATCATCACGAAGCCTCAGCACAAGTGACTCTGGGGCCACACTTGCAGGGCACAGGAGGAAGATGAGGTCATTGGCATGTATTTGCAGTCCTGCAGCCTGTTCCATCCCTTCCCTGATGCAATCGCATTCTAGTTGCTTGGTTTAGTTTCTTGTGTTTGTGTTTTTCACCTAGCCAAAAATAGAGAGACAAAAAAAGTCTCCTTGTACTTATTTCAGCTTTTCTACTTCTTTTCTTGTGTGTTTGGCTTCCTCTTGCCACCATCCTTTTTCCTGCCACCTGGTCATTTCTCTGCTTCTGCCTTTCTCAATTAAGGCTTTTCCTTGTGTTCTGTAACCTTGGGTTGGTGTGAGGGATCCCTGAAGAAGAGGTAAGCGAGCATTCAGTGTGAGCACAAGCATGGAGCCTTCCAAGGTCCTGAGGGGTCTGCACTGAGGAATCCCTGTTCCTGGCCCAGGCATGGGACAGTGCTCCCTGTTTTGGTTCTGGCTTGGACTTGACCTAGCGTGTGCATGTTGCTAGGTTTCAAATTAGAACAGAAGCACTTTGCCTGTACTTCAAGGCAAGTCCAGGGAGAGAAAAGGTATCAGGGTACCTTTCTTCTGTCTTCTCATGCTGGTATGGTGGGAGGTGAAGTGCAGATTAGAGCCCACCAAAGACCTTCTTGGAGACAGGGTCAACCGTGGAAACAACCAGAGTGTCCAGGCCTGGAGATTTGATTGCGTTATTTTAAAAATATAACATTTAGCCCTGGCTGGTGGCACAATGGATAAGGCGCCGGCCTGCCAACGCAAAGGTCACTGGTTTGATTCCCTAGCCAGGGCATATAACCAGGTTACAAGCCAGGTCTGTAACTGGAGGCAGGTGAAAGGAAATCATACATTGATGTCTTTCTCCCTCTCTGCCTCTCTCCCTTCCCCTCTCTCTAAAAATAATAAATAAAATCTTTAAAACAAATAAAAATAAAGTCAAATTATGTTACATTGCTCGTATGCAGTGTGCCCCCGACTCCATCCCCAACATTACTCCAGGATTTGTCCCTAGGCAGGGTGAGTTTGCAGGCAGCCATCCCCATTTCTCCACCCAGGCCTTGCGAACAGGATCATGAATTTTTTAGATGGTTGGCTGGGCTTTGGAGTGCAGTTCAGAGCTGTAGACAGATCTTCCGGTAAAAGTAGCAACCTGGTCTGGAGAGAAGCCCATGACCTTGGCCTCTTTGCTCTGGGAGACCATGACCATGGCCCTGAAGATTTGCAAATCCTCTGACCTTCCCTAGCTACTTCTGGCTGCGCCCCATTTGGCTTTCCATGGTAAGAGTTGGGCTATCAAAGAAGAAAACTTCACAGGAAGTTTGGGATGAGCCCAGCTTTCTGCCTCCTACACCAATTCTGACTTATGTTGAGTGACTGGATTTCATTGTTGTACGAATTTGTCTTCCATGATTCTTGCCAGCTTCCCACTCATAATTCCCAAGGCCTCTGCCCAGTCCCTGTCACCAAAATGCTGGATCTTCCTCCCTCTGGTTCTAATCTGACTAGAACTGGTAAAAAGTAAATTCCTGCTAAGAAATGAGCCAATAACATCTGAGGCAGGGCTCTCCTCTATATACTATACTGCATGTGCATCTTAACAGGGATACTCACAATCAAAAAGTTAAAAAACTCAAACGAGTGAATATCCACAGGGGCCTCTATACAGAGCGATGTGGGGGTCTGGTGTCCTGTGGATCTCCCCACATTTGTATATGCATCCAAAACTGGCCCTAGTGTCAATGTCAGGCCCATGGACATCCTTCTGTCCAGAATAAAACATTCACTTCAGAGCAACAGCTATCTTTTAGTTTGTTCTTAGGACACACCAAATCCTAGGCAGCTGCAGCAGAGTCCTTTGTCAAGTAGGGTATTTCCTCCAGCGTCACTGGACTGCTCATCAGCTCCCAGGTGGGTCCTTGCCAGGAAAACCTGCATTAAAGAGGAGGCTTGGCCTTCGGGGAAGAGGCCCGCTGGGTGTGTCTACTCTAGGCATACCACTCAGAGCCACTCATTCACTGGGTTATGCACTTTTGACCCAAAGGGAAACAAGGTACCAGGAGCAGAGCTACAATAGTGCACTGTTACTGGGTGGGATTTTGAACTGGTGGGATGGTGGTAGCCCTACCTACTCCATCCAAGGCTGCTGTCTTTCCTGCCCACCCCACCAGCCTCCCTTCCCCTCCCTCACCACCTCCCTTCCTCTTCTCTTGAAGACCAGCTACTTAGGTGACAGACACCTTTTGCTTCTAAAACCTTCCTTTGTATTTCTTCCTTGACCCCTTTCTCAAAACGTTCTTTTTCCTCCTTCAATGTCAGACTATTGGCATCTGTCTCCCGGTCTTGTGCAGGCTGCCATCTCTGCCTTACCGTGGTTTTATAATTGCCTCTGGTTAAAGTTTAAATAGATGGGTTTCAGCCCAAGAAGAAAAATGTAAACAAGCCATTTCTGCAGTCTTTCAGAACTGCTGACTTCCAGTGCTTTTGAATTGTGTGCTAGGAAATTCATTCAGCTCCTCCCTAACCAAGCAACTAAAAACTGCCACTGGGCTTTCAGAGATGTGAAAGCCACTCCGAAACCATTGAGAGGCTTTTAGATGACTACACTTTTCCTTTTAACTCAATTAAGCCATCAGGATCCAGTTCCTATTCTGGGATGTTTGTCTGGTGTATTGAGGTGAGAAAACAGTTAAGAAATCTTCGTGGGCTGGCTTCTGGCGAACGGAAGGAAGTGAGAGGAATTGTCATTTCCCTGCTGGAATTCTTTCTTTGTAGGGAGGAGGAGATTGAATTTGTTGCCCCCAGGGTTTTATTGGTGGATGAAGCTGTGTTATGAGTCATGAGAATGGGACCCTTCTCAGCTAGTGCAGAAGGAAGAGGACAGGTGGGATTTCAGCTGATGATTTAGGCATATATTCTTCCATTTACTGTGTTTCCTTAGAAGTAAGTAGGATGCTTTTTTGAGTCTTGATTAAGAGTATTGACTGCCTGTATTTGTTTGCTTTGTGTATTTCAGGTACTTGTGACCTGGTGTCAGGATGGATTCAGCAATAATTTTGGATGTTTTAGTCAATGATTTGATTGGATCCTTGCCTTCCTGTGCTCAAAAACTTTCAAAGATTCCCCATTTCAAGCTCAGACTCCTATTTACAGCCTCTTGTGGTCTGGTTCCAATCCACCTTCACCTTCCACTATTCCAACCATACACTGATCTCATTGAACTTTCTTCTTCTTTTTAAAATAATTTTTTAGTGTAGTTTTCCATTACCTTTTAGTCCCCTTTTAATCCTCTTTCCCCTGCAATCACCACACTGTTGTCCATGTCCATGAGTCCTTTTTCCTTTTTGCTCAACCCCTCCACCCTACTCTCCCCCATCCTTAGCTGTCATCCTGCTCTTTATGAGCCTTCCTGTAGTTTGCTTGTTAGTTCAGTCTTCTTATTAGATTCTACCCAGTTCCTGCAACATGTTCCCTTTCTTCCTCTGCGGGGTCCCAGGGCCTGCTGACCCCTCCCCTGGCCTCTTCAGAGCCTTGACAGAATTCCATTTTTCTGTGTCCTGTGATGCTTTCCTTGCTCTCTCTCTCTGTACAATCAGAAATACTCCTTCCCTCAGGTCTCAAGCAGCCCATGATGGTCCCTCTCACAGTACTCTTTATTTCCTTACCTGTTGTTCAGCTTATGTTTGTGTCAGCTTTCTGCACTAGCTGCTTAGCTCCTGGAGTGGAGGATGGTTCATCATATCCACCCATGTTGCCCTGCCCCATGTGTGGCCCATGGTCAGTACTCGACAAAGATTTAATCTTTATTTTCAACCTCCCTGAAAACTTGATGTCAATAGTTAAAAATAGCTCCTGAATCAGAGGTGTGAAGATAGTATGTTGGAGGCAGACAGATTGGGGTTCAAATCTGAGCTCTGTTGAGCATTAGTACTAAGATGGCTTCCTAATTCTTACTATTTCCAAGCCTCACTTTTTTCACTTATAAAATGAAGGCAATAAAATTTCTCTTATAGGTTTTTGTGAGAATTAAAATGAGGTCTTGCAAGTAAAGTACCACAGTTCTTCCTTATCCTTATCCTCCCTCGATGTTAAATCATTTTAAATGTTGAAGCATTTTACTCTGGAACATGAATTGTATTAATTTAATAGATATGTGCCACATTTTCTCTTTGACACAGCAACAGTTTCTTCTTATTCACATTTGCAAGTTTTTCAAAGGCTTATTACCTTTTTAACTTTTTTATTTTTTGTTGAGTGAGAGAAATATTGATTTATTGTACCACTTATTTATATATTCATTGGTTAATTCTTGTATGTGCCTTGACCAGGGACCAAACCTGCAACCTTGGCATAATGGAATAATGCTGTAACGAACAGAGCTACCTGGCCAGAGCTAAGGCTTATTATCTTGTTAGCAGGATTGAACTTATCTGTTGGTCACCTGAAGAAATGCCAGTGATAGGGATGATGACAAGGCAGCTACTCTGTTTGTTGCTGAGTTATTTTCTCAAGTGGGAGAATCATTCTCACACCATCTTCATGTCCAGAGTTTACTTTTCAAAGAATAGACACCTACTAGGATATCCTTCTCTTTCCCTTCTGCAAAATGTCAATTTCACCCATAGGAGGAAAGTAGTGGATTCGATTCGTCCATCTAACATTTATTGAATGCCTAGTATGTTCCAGGCACTAAGAAAAAAGATGACTCAACCAAGGGTCTCTGCCTTTAAAAGTTTGAATCTCATGGGTTTGGGGGGGCACATAAACATCTAAATAGGCAAGTATTATATGGGTACAAAGGAGGGGACAGCCAGTGTGTGAGGAAAAGCTTCAGAAAGAGGTGGTACTTGAGCTGAGTCTTGAAGTATCAGTACATGGCTGTCAACATAAAAAGGGGCAAAGAGGTGGGATTGACTTTGGGGGGAATGGGTGGGTGGGGAGGGGAACAGAGGGGAGCAAAAAGGGGATGGATGTAATACAACAACAATAAAATTAAAAAAAAAAAGATAATAATGCTAAAAAAAAAAAGGGTGGGGGGCAAAGTATCCCTTTACTTCAGGTAAAGGAAGCTCAATTCTTGTTTCTTCCCTTCTGTTCACTTCACACGGCCTGAAGCATCTGGCTCTGCCATCTTTATCCTGTCTCCTCCTTGGGCCAGGTGACTTAAATTCTTCCTTGGCAGCTGCAACATGATCAGGGCTGGTTCTGATCAAAGAACTGACATTAGAAGCTCTGCTGCTGCTTTTGTTGCCGAGGCCAGAGAACAGCTGGAGTGATTTGAGCTCCCTGGGGAAGAAGGCAGGAGTTGAGCATGTGCGTACATGCTCACCTGTGTCTGTGAACGTAAGAGATGAGAGTACGTGGGGGTGTGTCCATTTGGATGGCCAGCTAGATGTTTATCTGCAGGTGTCGTGACAGAAAATGGAAGTGGATACTCAGAAAACAAAGTGACAGCTCAGGATATCACAGACAAGCTGAAAAGACTGCTCAGTGAAGAGGGAGGTTGAAGGAAACTCAACCAAAACAGAATGAAACAGAGAAGGAAGTTGCATCAGAAGAGGAAGAATGCAAAGGTCATACTGAAAAGCCACAAATGTCACAAAATAAAAATAAAATTTGTGACTCTTATTTTACTTCGTTACATACTGTTACAACAGTTTCTTCTTTACAGCATTTTTACATTACTGAAATAATATCTAGTGAAGCAAACATGGAGAATACAGAAAAACACAAACAAAAATTACTACCACACCTGTCCAGAAAGTATCCAGCCATGTGTTATTGAAAATAAAGATGTTAATTGAAGAAGATACAAGTTACAAGAACATTGTACACAGGACAATGATGCCTCAGTCCCCTTCCAGGTAGGCACCTTGGGACCTCACACCATTCTCCCAGTCACCATCAACTGCCCCATCATGATTTCCTGAATATTTCACAAAAAAACTGCATGAGATGGGATGAAGCTGCCAATGATCAGTTGCCCATTGCTGCAGCCTTCTGAATCATCCCAACCGTTTCCACAGAGGAATGTTCAAGCTTAATGCAAAATCTGATGCAGATTTGTCTCTCTCCTGAGTCGTTTTTAATGCAACAGCCACACAGTACACATGCTCACTCAATGGTGTCTACTGCCTCCACTGACTAGTACAGTGAAGTCGTTATTATTCACGCATGTGCATTCCACTCTACTCTCCGTGGCTGACAGGTTACATCGATGTCACGCATACCATTTTCATTATATTGACAAGGTTGGACTTTTTCCAGACAGACCTTGTATATTTTTAAATTACATATATCATATCTTATTTATTTGAATTAGTGATTGATTATAATTTTCCCTTCAACTCCAAATACAGGTGTTCTTCTCCAGCACTTAAAAATGTTAAAAACAAGTTCTGAAATTGACTTACTGAAGAACATTTTAAAAGTCTCATTATCAGCACACATTGAAATTTTTTAATAAAGATACTCTAATAGTGAAGCAATTGAGATATCAGAAAAAGAAGTATAGATCCCAGGATGTTATTAAGTTTTCCCATTTCCATTTATATAGAACTGTTAGTCTCTTTACCAAAAATAAGGAAAAGAGTAGTTTTCCTTTTGGTTAATTCTTGTAACTGCACAAATAAAAAACTTATAGGAGTAGCTTTAAGTGAGAGGGCTTTATAAAAATAAAACATTGGAATAAGTTTGGCATCAGATCTCATGAGTCTTTTGCATCTATTACTTTATAAATATTGTCATAGGAATTGGTTTTCCATCCCTTATTGGAATTGTAATGGCTTCAAATAGTTAACTTATTTGCCTGTCTCACAAATAGGCAAAAGTGAACTTGGAAAGTTTTGTGTACTGTAGTTAAAGTACAAAACAGTACTTCTCAATGGAATAAATTATTAGTACATATGCTAGTTTACCAGGTAACTAGTGAATAGGATTGAGGTGGACAGAATGAGGAGAAATTGACAAAGAGGAGACAAGCACCCAGGAACGAAGAGTGGGAACAAATAAGTGAGCTTACTCTATTTGCATGTAATAGGTACTCAGTGAGTAATTGTTGAAGGAACAAATGAAATGAGTGAATGAATGATAAGTACAAAAAAAGTAGCACAAACACCTAATTCAAAATGAAGTTTAAATTTTCTTCATAACAAGATTATACTATGTTGCCTATGATATCTGCTTTGGCAATACATAAAGATGTATAATTTTCATCTTAACAAGGAAGCATCTGGTTTGGGGGAACAATAAAGATTGAATTAAAAAGAAATCTGTGCAAATCTAAATTTTTAGATTTTTTGCAGTTTTAACAAGCCCAAATTCAGTGTCACTTTAGGAATATAAAAAGGTATTAGGCCCCCTGGCTGGTAGCACAGTGGGTAAGGTGCCAGCCTGCGAACCAAAAGGTCGCAGGTTCGATTCCCCAGCCAGGGCACATAACCAGGTTGCAAGCCAGGTCTCCAGTCAGATCTGTGACTGGAGGCAGGTGAAAACCATACATTGATGTCTCTCTCCCTCGTTGCCTCTCTCCCTTCCCCTCTTCCTAAAAATAATGAAATAAAATCTTTAAAAAAAAAAAAAAGGTCTTAGGTATAAATTGATTTACTCAAAACCATTACATATTTTCAATATAATTTATTCAAATATTATAAGTTTACTAATTAGAATGGTTTGCTCTTTTGAAAATTAATTAACTAATGGGGCTACGAATGGCATCAAATATTATTTGGCTTTTGCCAAGTGAGGAAAAACCAAAATAAAAATTAGAAAGAAAAGAAACCATAAACATGACAGTAAAAAGAAACAAAGCCAAGGAGATTTTTTCCTAGACCAACTGTCTTCCATTAGGATTTGTTTTCAGAAAAGTAATCTAAGGGTTGTGGGGAAAGGGAGAAAAAAATAAATCAAACCCATCAACTGTAACTTTTCCCCCAATCAACCACATTTTTGTTTAAAGAGTGAATGCTCCCAGATTGGCCAGTTTCCCTGCTTTTTGGTCTTCCACATCTCCAGGAGTTCTCCAACTGGACTGACTTCCTGACTCAGAACTTGCTGAGGATCTCAAGTCTCACTCCAGAGGAGGCTCATAAACTCCCTACCCCAGCTTATGTCCTACGAAGCATATCCTTTTTTATGGTATTCTCAAGAAATAGAAAACAGAGATGGTGTGTGCATGTGCATGTGTGTGTGTGAATTTAGGGATGCTAAATTCTCCTTTATATTTTAAATCTGTAGATTTTTACTTCAACAAGTGGCAAGCCATTCTTAATTCCTGCTCCTCTGTACTTAACATCACTTCCCCGGGTAATCCAAACAACTTGGCTCTTTCCCCAAAATACTACTCGCTCCCAAGGCAATTTCTTCTCCTTTGAGAGATGCTGTTATATCAGCTGCACTGCCCTTGAACAAGACAACTTTCTCTACTTGTCTTTATATGTCTAAATAAAGCTAACCTACATTTGCTAATTTATTGGGATGCTTGCTGATGCTATTTAAAGCATCCCTCAAGGCTCTGTGGATATCAAGATGCATTATCTCCAGGAAGGAACCTTTAGATTTGTTGGTCATTTAAGGAATACAAGAATTTAAAGAATCCACTGAGTCCTCAGTAGTTCAGTACGTTGCAGTGATCGGTTATAGCAGAAGAGGTAGCTAAAAAGTTAATCTCTCTGTCACTCCCATCCCAAGAGTGTGTGTGTGCGTGTGTGTGTGTCTTTGTCTCTAGGCTTCATGAAATCCAGCTTTTCTGAAGATTAATTGCTGGACAAAATGCATTTTTCATTCTGGGTTCTAATAATTGGCCAGTCCACTCTGAGTTTACCTTTTCCTCTCGGGAAACAAATCAAAAGGAAATGTCACCTTAGTAAACAAGCTTTTGGTGACACTATGGCATTTCTCCATTGCCCTTTCTTTAATCTCTATCAGACATTTCATTAGACAATCCTGGTACTTCCACGTTCCAGGGGGAGAAAAGGCAATTCTAAATAGGGAAAGGAACAAATTATTGGGGCTCTCCATAGGACTGCACCATGCACTTCTACGTGACTGGTAATTCAGAAAGGTTTCAAATCTGTTGCTTCTTTTTTCACATCTAGTATTTGTGTCAGCCTGTTGGCTTGCTTAGTAGGAAGGAGAGCTGGCACAATGAGATGGTTTTAACCATTAGTGCCCTGCTGCTCCCTTAAGCACATGCTTTTATCACTATCCACTTGTTCAACCACGATTTTGTGACGTCCATTGCAGTGAATGAGTCAGAAGCCACAAGCTAACAGGTCTATTCTGTCACCTAGGAAACCAACACATCATCCACAGGAAATGCAGGCCTCGATGGGGAGTGTGCCCAGATCCGGTTATAAAACTGGCAATGACTTTTTCAAAAGAGGTCAAATAATAATGCATAGAATTTCGGTCAAGGGTGGGAAAATGGATCCAGGCTTGTAGGCATGGATGGAGGACTATTAGGCAGAAATACCAGGAGAAAGTAATCAGCTTAAATCATGTAAGATGTTTGTTTTAAGAAATTTACCACACTGGCTGGATAGTTTAATTAGTTAGAGCAATGTTTCAATATGCCAAGGTGGCAGGTTTGATCCACAGTCAGGGCACATATAAGAATCAACCAATGAATGCATAAATAAGTGGAACAACAGATTGATGTTTCTCTCCCTCTCCCTCCCTCTCTAAAATCAATTTTTAAAAATTACATGGCTCAGTGGATAGGCACTGGCCTATGAATGAACCCAAAGTTTGCTGGTTTGATTCCCAGTCAGGGCACCTAACCAGGTTGCAAGCTAGGTCTCCAACCAGGTCCTTAGCTGGGGACAGGTAAAAGGCAAACCATATATTGATGTTTCTCTCCCTTTCTTCCTCCCTCCTGGCCCTTCTCTCTAAAAATAATGAAATCCTTTTTTTTTTTTTTTTAATTACCAAGGGCAAGGGGTAGGGAGACATGGCTTAATTCCCCACCACATCAAATGCATTTATTTTTCCATTGTCTGAGGGTTTTTGTGGGTTGTTTTTGTTTTTGTTTTGTATGTTTGGACAGTGTGTGAAGTGAGATGAGGAAACTGATGAGATGTCAAACCAGGCATTAAGATCTTTTTCATGGTCATTCTCCCTTAAATGTTAAAGAATTTAAGGCGAGTTCTCTCAGAGAAAACCACATCCCAATTCTCATGCTCTCACTGGTTTTATTCTGCCTATGCCTTATTTTTCCCTATTAACCACTATAGCTTCACCTTAGTTTATCCAAAGATCTGTGAATATACGCTTAATACTACTGAGAACTATTACCAGTACCATTTCATGTTATTTAATGAGCTTAATATTTCCAGGTAGATTTACACTCTCCATAAGGTACGTGTGAAAGATTCTGTGTACAAGTATAACATGAGCTTTCCCAGAACTTCCTGTTTTAGACTTAATATTAGAATAGAGAAGAAACCCAGAAATCATCTGGTCCTACCACCTCATTTTTCACATGAAAAATGAGTCTCGGAAAAGACATTTGTCAAAGGTCATATATTGAATTAGTGTGTATGTTGGAAGTGGGAGAGAGAAGAGGTAGGAAGGTTGGCCACAGGATTGAAATGAGTGATATGCCCACCGCAGAGACTGTTAAAACATTAAGCTGTGTTAATTGAAACATGGAGTCCCAACTAAAAGGGGAAAGGGGACCCTCATGGCTGGTCAGTGTTATCAAAAGTACGACCATCTGTCCTGAGAACCCATTGAATGGGGAACAATGATAAACCCAAAAGTGCCCACAGGAGGGTAAAGATGGCGATATGGTGTTTAGTAACTATAATGTAAGAAGAATAATGAAAAAGATTAGGCTTTTTAGCTTGGAGACTAAAGGATTGGTCACGGAGGAATGGAATAAAGTATTGTCAAATAACTGAAAGGCTGTCTTGAAGAAGGCTCAGACTTATTTTGTGTGACTGAGAAGGGAAGTCACATGGGTTCAAGTTAAAGGCTGATGGGTTTAAGCTTTATACAAATAATTTTCCAATACTGTAAGCTGACTGAAGTGTATTAAATTGACCAATAGGGTAGTGAGTTAATTATTTATCTTCAAAAGTGTCCAAGTATTCATTCCTCAAAATACATTAAGTACCTGTCATATGCCAGTCTTAAACTAGAGGAGCTTTTTAAAAAAGGTTTTACTTATTTATTTTTAGAGGCAGGGGAGGGAGAAAGAGAGGGAGAGAAACATCCATTTGTGAAATAAACATCAATAGATTGCCTCTCACACACACCCAAACCCAGGCATGTGTCCTGAGCGGAAGTTGAACCAGGGACCCTTCAGTTTGCAGGGCAACACTCAAACCTACTGAGCCACATCAGTTGGGATGGACTAGAGGGACTTTTAAGTTATTGTCTGTGTTAATGAAGACAATATTAGCTGCTGTAATAAATCTGTGTATCAAACCGGAAACTGTCTTGTGGCTCAGATGATAGGAAATTTATTTTTCACTCATATAATATCTAAAATGGGTGTCCCTAGTTATGGGTGGCTCTCTTCCAAGTGGTAGTTCAAGGAACCATACCCTTCCACCTTATGATTTTGTCTTTTCAACCTGTAGCTTACAAGGTTGCTTGAGCCACTAACATCCTGCAAACAGGCAGGGAAAGAGTGTGGAGATTGCATGGAGATATTTTTATGGGCTGGATCTAGAAGTGGCACACGCAAACTTTGCTCACATTCTATCCAGTGGAATTCAGCCATATGGCCTTATGTAACTGCAAGGGAAGCTTTAAATTATAGTTCTTGGCTCAGGAAACAGAAAACAGGTTTGAATACTGACTAGCAAATCTTTTAGCACACCACCCAACTCTGACCTTCTATAATTATGGTGACAGAACATAGACAGAAATTTTTGAATTTTCTTATTTAATACCAATGTCATCATGTCTTAGGTTTATAGTAAATGTCTTCCTATTAAAGGTCTCCTAGTTGACATATATTGTTAAGTTTTTCAAAAGTGAGATAGAGGCCCTGGCTGGTAGTGGATAAGGCGCCAGCCTGTGAACCCAAGAGTCATTGGTTCGATTCCCCAGCCAGGGCACATAACCAGGTTGTAAGCCAGGTCTCCAGCCAGGTCTGTGGTTGGAGGCAGGTAAAAGGCAACCATACACTGATGTCTCTATTCCTCTCTGCCTCTCCCCATTCCCCTCTGGAAATAATAAATAAAATCTTTAAAAAAAAAAAAAAAAGCAGCAAGATAGAGAGCAATGTATATAGTATGCCACTTTTGTGAATGAAAAGAGTAAGAATAATGACAATATTTACTTCTATTTTCTTGCATATATATAAAGAAATATTAGAAGGAAGCACAAGAAACCATAGTGGGGGCAAGAATAAAATTTCCCCAGGTATGCCTTTAGATATTGTCTACTTAATTAATTATAAAATTATATCATTTTAAAATATAGTTCTTTCTACCGAAGAATAGTTTTTCATTGAATGATCTCTTTTGGTTTTCAAGTAAAAAAGAACTTGAGGAAAGGACTATTTGGGAAGGTGAGCTAGGCATAAATTTTAAACCTGAGGTAACAGTGGTTATACATATGATACCTTTCCTGTTCTAATGACCCTGTACTGGATTAATTAGATTTTTTAAAAGGAAGTAAATTAATAATAAAGGTTTTATGTGGAAACATCTAAACATCTCAGGTACTTTCATATTCTACATCTTCATTTATTTTCATAACATTCTTAATAACTACGATACAAAAGGTTTAGATTAATTTCTTGTGTTGTAAGATGCTGTCAGAGTCAAGAATAGGAGTATATGTGTCAACAATTCATGTTAAACATGTGGCCAAACCTCTTCATTTCTGGGTAGCATCAAGTAAGTGATTAAATCCTTTATGTTTTATAGCATTTTCATAAATATTTTCTTATTTAGTTTTCTTATCATCCATGTAAATTAACTGGGACAGCTATTATCTTTAGAGATGAAAAACAATAGTGGCCACTATAAATAAAGTTAAAAGGCTAATGAAACACTTAAGGAAAGAAGACTGTCTTTAATATATGAAGCTAGTACAAATAAATAATTAAAAGGCAAACAGTCCAATAGAAAAATTGGCAAAACTTATGCACTGAAATCAAAGAAAGAGATCTCAGTAACAACTAAGTAAACATGAAAATATCTTTTCTCCTCAAAATGAGTAGAGATAAAAGGAAAATAGTATCTGGTACTGACAAAAATACATGAAAACAGGAATATTGATATTTCGGGGGAAGGATTTCAGTTGGCAAAACCTTTCTGAAGGAAAATTTAGAAATATAGTAAAACTTTAAACATATTCTAGCACCTTTATTCTACTAATTTATCCTCATGAAATGTCCAGAGAAACATAACAATTTATGCTGATATTAATATTAATCTTCTTAAAAGTGTAACAAGATGTGGATCACATAATGTAGTAAAAAAGTGGAATAACAAGCTGCCTTAAAATACCATGCAAAAGAAATAGCTAAAAGCTAAAAAAAATTCCACTACCCAATGGTAAATTAAAAAAAGATTTAAGAAATACAGAAATATATTTATAGACATTAATATATCTTAACAAACAGTTGACTAAGAGTGACTTAAACTTAGAAAGATATGGTTCCACTAAAATATGTATGTTTGATGGTCCTTGAAAGCTTTAAAACTAGACAGCATTTTAATCTCCTTGCCAGTATCCATACTTCTGGACTTCTTTATCAAAAATAGAAAATCAGTCAAAGCAGCCTTAGTGGGTTTTGCCAAGTACCATGAAGAACTCCTCAGCAGGTTCCATAGGGAATTTAATGTTACGTACATAGATCTAACAGACTTTGAATCTATGAATCTATCACTGTTGTTCAGCAAAGGTTTCAGAAGAGTTTTTACTACACATGGCTTTTAAATGCTTGAAAATATTTTTAGCCTTTACCTGAATTAATATTTACATTATAGGCATTCAAAGTTTGATGCCATTCACACACTCCAAATTGTTTCCATTTCTTGGATTACTTTTCTTTATTTCTTGCTGATTGCTGTTCATTGCATAGGCCCAGCCATGATTTTTCACATGCTTTGAATCTTTCTTTGTTTTTCAAAATCACCCCTCTTGAGGTGATCCTTACTCTTACTCACACGCAACACTGGTGGTTTTTCTTACCTCATTCAATTTGTTAATCTCTCTTATTTGAATAATAATCATCAACCCCTTGTCAATAGCACATTCAATATTATCATTGCTGAGTATTTGTGGGGCCTTCAAGTCAAGATGGTAGTGTAGGTAAACATGGCTCACCTCATCACACAGCCACATCTAAATTACAACTAAACTGTAGAACAACCATAATTCAGAACCGTCAGTAGTCGAACTGAATGGAAGCCTTACAACTATGGAATTAAAGAAGAAGCCACATCAAGACTGGTAGGAAGGGTAGGATGTGGAATAGGCTGGTCCCACTCCCACAGTGGCCAATAAAAATTGGGAGGGATATCCCAGGAGTGAGGGGCCCCAGACTGACACTGGGCCCCCAGCCCAGGGTTCCAGTGCTAGGAAGAAAAGTCTGCATAACTTCTGGTTATAAAACCCAGAAGGGTAGAATCTGTGGAAGACAGAAACTAATGGAGTCCCAGGTAGTTCCTCTTAAGGGGCCCATGCGCAAACTTACTCAGACTCAATCCCTCAGAGCTTCAGTGTGGGAGCAGCAGATTGAAAGGCATCAAAGATATATGGGGAGGAACTGAATTGTCCCCCTTCAGGTCAAAAGCCGGGGGACAGCTTTCTCCCAGAAAGAAGTGCTGGCAGAGGCCACTGTTTCCTTTCTGAGCCCTTCCTCCACAGAGCCACAGAGTCTGCAGGTGGGCACTATATCTAAGACTCAATCAACCTGAATCACTCTGTTTGCCTCACCTGATGATTCCCTGAAGCCCTGCCCCACCCAGCTTTTAGACCCACCCAAGCTGTTTCCAGTGGCTTTTTCATATGAATGGCTTGCCTGGATCCATGCTTCAGATTTCCTAAATTCTCTCAAACAAGCGACATCTGACTTTAGCAAGCCCCATTCCTGTCACTAAGTTGCCCCTGGCCTGTCATTAGGAGCACCTGGCCTTGGTTCACAGTTTGGCTTTGCCTGAACACCTTTAAGCCCAGCATAAATAGCAACCAGCTAAGAATCTCTCTGTAGCTTATGCCCTGTGACCCTGGATAGAACATAGGCAGTGGCTGACTTTGGACATGCCAACAGCAATCAAAGCTCGACCACAAAAGGAGGGTGCACACAGCTTCCATAGTGGGCATATCTTGAGTACCCAGCTTGGGTGATAGGGGAATCTGTGCCACTAGATCCCACAGGATACTTACTACATTAGATCACTATACTAAGCCTGAGAGACATAGCAGTCCTATAGAAACAAATGCAAGGAAGCTGACAAAATGAAGAGACAAAGAAACATGGCCCAAATGAAAGAACAGAACAAAACTCCAGAAAAGAACTAAACAAAACAGACAAGCAATTTATTAGATGCAGAGTTCAAAATACTGGTTATAAGGTTGTTCAATTAACATAGTGAGAACTTAAACAGCATAAAAAAAGATCCAGCCAGAAATGAAGGATACATTAATTGAAATAAAGAACAACTTACATGGAATCAACAGCAAAATGGATGAAGCTGCGAATCAAATCAGCAAATTAGAATATAAGAGCAAAAAACAGCTAATCAGAACGGCAAAAAGAAAAAAGAATGAAAAAAAATGAAGATAATGTAAGGATCTTTGTGACAACTTCAAGCATAACAACATTCACATCATCGGAGGGCTGGAAGGAAAAGAGAGAGCAAAATAAATCGAAAACCTATTTGAAAAATTGACAGGAAACTTCCCCAACTTGAAGGAAGTAGACATATAAGTCCAGGAAGCACAGAGAATTCCAAACAAGATGAATCCAAAGAGGCCCACACCAAGTACATCATAATTAAAATGCCAAAGGTTGAAGACAAAGAGAAAAGCAGCAAGAGAAAACCAGTTAGTTACCTACAAAGGAGTTTCCATAAGATTGTCAGCTGATTTCTCAGAAGAAATTTTGCAGGCCAGAAGGAATTGGCAAGAAATATTCAAAGTGATAAAAAGCAAGGTTACTCTATCCAGCAAAGATATCATTTAGAATCAAAGGACAGATAAAGAGCTTCCCAGATAAGAAAAAGCTAAAGGAGTTCAGCACCACCAAACCAAGTATTACATGAAATGTTAAATGGTGTTCTTTAAGAAAAAGATCAGAGCCATGGCTGATGGCTCAGTGGATGGGTGCAGGCCTGCAAACCCAAAGGTCACTGGTTTGATTCCCCAGCCAGGGCACATAACCAGGTTATAAGCCAGGTCTCCAGCCAGGTCCATAGCTGGAGGCAGGTGAAAGGCAACCAATACATTGGTGTTTCTCTCCCTCTCTGCCTCTCTCTTTTCCCCTCTCTATGGGGGTAAAAATAATCTTAAAAAAAAACAAAAAGGAAAGAAGAAGAAGATAAAAAATATATAAACAATAAAATGGCAATAAATACATGTCTATCAATAATTGAATCTAAAAAACTAAATAAACAAGCAGATCATAAACAGAATCATAGATACAGAGAACATTTTGATGGTTGCCAGATGGGAGGAGGATCAGGGGAATGGGTGAAAAAGGTGAAGGGATTAAGTACAATTGGGTAGTTATAGTATAGTCATGGGGATATAAAGTACAATGTGGGAATAGAGTAGTCAAAGAACATATATGCATGACCCATGTACATGGATGACTGTGTGAAGATTAGCTGAGGGAGTGGGAGGGTCTGGGTGGAGGGAGACAAACGGAAAAATTGGGACAACTGTAATAGCGTAAGTAATAAATATATGTTTAAAATATTCTCATTGCTTTTGCAGTGGTCAGATATAGTATAGATAATTACATTGCAAAACACCCCAAATAAAATACAGTAAACCTGCTACTGACATAAAACTAGTTGGCCAAAGCTTAAAAAACCTGCCCAACTGCCACTGTCATCTGTTGGAGGCAGACAAAGTTGAAACACTTTTGCTTTGGGAGCAAATTATTTTTCATCTCAATGAAAGTTCATGGGTGGACAATCTGCCAAAGAACCCCTGTCTTTTCCACTACCACAGAGTCATTCAGGTGAAGTAATTTGTAACAATAGTCATCAAATCACCTATAGTATGTAATCAACTAAAATTAGTTTTAGATAGCTCAGTTGGTTTGCATTGTCTTAATGAGACTGAGGTCATGGGTTTGATCTTTGTGTACATTGTTTAGCACACAGAAAAAAACTGTTTCATGCAAGTAGTCTATATGAACATCCAACCATCTCACAATGCACGCTCTTCAGGGGGCCTAGATATAGTGTGTAGCAGAGCAGTCATACCATTTCAGTACAGTCCATATAGGACACAGTTGTTACCAACCTTCATAACAATGTGTGACCATGCAATCTTCAAACTCAAAACTTCAATTAGTCATTAATATGCGAGAGCTGCCTTAGTCATGTATTCAAACAATCTTTTATATAAAGACAGGTTGGATCACACTGTTCTCCAAGTGTGAAATACTAAAGAAAGTCAAAAGAGGCTCATTTTTCTCATTGAGAGCATTAGAAAAATAGGAGGTGGTATGGCAGTAACCTAAGTCTCCTCCCCAGGGGACCTGGTGAGTTAATTCCTATTGAGTTAGTATTCTAAGAGTTGCCGATGATCAGAACAATGTCTGTCACTATGTATGTTACAGATTTGTGAAAGCATATAAGGTTATAGATTCACAACTTGTTTTCTGGACTCAAATACAATTTTCTCCCTCTGTTTTCAGGATACCTTCCTCTCTCCAGTGCCAGAGCTGCAGCCAGTTCTCTAAATAACACCATGTTCCTGGCCTCACACTTGTACGTTTGGGCAGGGCCCTTTTGAGGTCTGCCCCCCACTGCCTCCCCTCTCCCAAGCTTCTCTTCCTTTGTCTGAGTCATCCGTGAGTCACCTCACTCATTAGCGGCAGTCAGAATGTGTCCCCATCCTCCAGGTCCCTTTGGTCTCCCTTCTTATAACTAGTTTCCTGGCAGCCTAAGGTTTGTGACCAACCTTGAAACTAGGGGCTGGGTCCTTATTAAAATGGTCTAGTCAGTAAAGAGATTGGCAGACAGCAAGTAGGTTTAAAATGTTGATGACAATGATGATGGTGTGTACAGTTGCTTCAGAAGCACTTTAATGGCCAGATTTGGTGTCTCGGCTTGTGTCAGGTCATAGGACAGCAAAAGGGTCCTTAATTCTCAGTCCTTTCTTTCTCTTTCTTGTGTCTTCTTTCTCTGGTCACCATCACCCGCTACACACACACACACACACACAAACACACACACACCTATGTACTACAAGGTCAAAGCTCATAGACTCCACTGTCTGTGAAAAGGCAGGTAAAAGGAAATGTCCTTTTATTGATGGGCACTTTTCTCCAGCCTTTTCAGATTTGTTATTCTCATTTCTACTCCTTTGATTTTACATTCCCAATGCTTGCCCTTTTGTGAGAGGTGGACCAGAAAAGATTTTTAAAAACAATTTTTAATTAAAGAAACAGGTAAAAGAGTTTTATGACTTGTTGGTTCCTCCAGGACATATAACAAATCCTGGTGAAATGATACTAATAAGAAACTCTAAATTCACTGTGGAAAATATCAACAACAAAACACGGTTATTAATTCATTAATCTTACTTAAAGCCCTCTGTAAGATGGTTGATACTGTACTCGGCTGGACTAGTTTTCCATTAAGTCAGAGGAGTTTCTTTTGAAAACCTCAGAGATCATCCTGTCCTATCTTTCAGCCAGCAAATGTTCACTGAGCCTTCCATGGAGCACACCCAGAGCCAGGTCCCGTGGGGCCGTGTCTCTCAACCTTCACCTCATCTGCCTGTTACCTGGGAAGCAGATTACTAAAATACAGCCAGAGCCTGGCTGGAGAGGCCTGGAGTGGGGGCTTGAGGCTGTTCGTTTCTCTAAGCTCCCTGGAGATGTCCTCACTGCTGCCCACTAAGCACTCTGGACATAGCAAGACTGGAGTAGGTCTCTGCATGGAGCCAAAGCTTGCCCCTACCCCCAAGGAATATCAGGGGACCCACAGGCTCTGTGAGGCTGCCCTATACATTCCTTCACCTCAGTTGCTGATACTTTATCTTCTAAGAACAGACAATGCTGACATATTCTTCCCAATGCTCTTGTGTTTCTCATGTCTTTACTCCCCATGGAGGGTGTTAAAATTGCAAGATTTGGGTTTGGGACTAGGGAAAAAAGAAAGGCCTATTTATCTTCAACCTGGCTGTGAGTTCAATTTAGGCCATTTTACCAGAGAGCTCTGAACTCACATTTTTATTTATTATTTTATTTTATTAGATGTTTTATTTATTATTAATAAATAAATATTATTATATATTTATTATTTCCAGAGAGGGAGGAAGGGAGAGAGGCAGAGAGGGAGAGAAACATCAATGTAGGGTTGCCTTTCACCTGCCTCCAGCTACAGAGCTGGCTGGAGACCTGACTTGCAACCTGGTTATGTGCCCTGGCTGGGGAATCGAACCTGCGACCTTTGGGTTCACAGGCCAGCACCTTATTCACTGTGCCACCAGACAGTGCTTGAACTCACGTTTTTAGATAGAGCCTTTCTTTGATTCCTATGGAGACCTCCCTTTTTTTTTTTTTTTTTTTGTTAGTTAATATTCTTCACCAATTTTTCTGTGAGGGGGGTGGTAGTGGTGGGGTCTTTGTATTTTACTTACTGAGTTCTAATAATGCTTTATTAAAATATTAAGGGAAAATTTTTTTCCCAATAAAGATTCTTTTTAGTCTTTTCGTTTTGCCTGTGAGATTTAGGAATCTTAAACTCTAGGCTAATGTTAATTTTCTGGCTAATCTGGGTAAGCTCCTTTACCTGTAAATGGAGACATTAAAGGCTATGAACCTCAGAGAACAGTTGCTTATAAAAAGGAAGTACACATGGGATAGTGCTCAGCAAATATAGGACACAAGCACTTTGTTTTCAGAGCTTACATTAACATGATACTGTTAGTGAATCTGGAGCAAGACATATTGACTGGTGTTAAATACCCATTTTGTTTTGTTTTTATGTTGGTTTTGGTTACACAAACATTTGTTGAGCGCTTATATAAACTATGAGTGGTGGTCTAGGTTTTTTTTTTTTAAATATGGAACGCTTCACGAATTTGCGTGTCATCCTTGCGCAGGGGCCATGCTAATCTTCTCTGTATCGTTCCAATTTTAGTATATGTGCTGCCGAAGCGAGCACTGGTCTAGGTTTTGATAGTATTAACATAGATAAAGTAGAATTAGAAGATGCCTATTAAAAACTTTATGTGCATAAATGTGTTTATTATCTTTATATTCTTTTTGCCCCCCACCCCCAACTACCCTTTCTAAGTTGTCACCAGATGAATCTCCTACCACTCCAAATGTGTCCATGTAAAAATAAAAATATTCTCAACACTGGGGCAAATTACCTGGTTGTTCCTTAGTTTCTACATTTGCCATCTCATCTCTACTAGAACATAAGCTTGTTAAAATCATTTGTGGTAGAAGTTGTGAGTTATAGTATTCCAATTTAGACTGATAGGTTTGTCTAGTTTTGAGGAAGTAGAAAATTTGTATTCTCCTCCATCTATGATGTTTAACGCCTTTGAGTTCTCACCACTTCTGCCTATAAAAAATTATATATATAGCAGGTGAAGGAAACCATACATTGAAGTTTTTCTTCCTCTCTGCCTCCCTCCCTTCCCCTTTCTCTAAAAATAATAAATAAAATCTTTTTAAAAATTATATAATCAACCATTAATAGTAAAATAAAAAGTTCTGAAAACAATTTGTTTTGCCTCTATGTGGTATTTGTTTTTAATAGTGTCAAAGGAAAGAAACTCTAATGGCAAAATTTTAACCATTATCCAGATAAAAAATATTCCTCCATTATTCTTCCTATAGGTTCTTATATCAAGCATAGATTTAAAAAAAAAAAAAAGAAGAAAGAAAAAAAAAGTCAATTCTATTGAATCCCATTCATTTGCCAAGCATTGTGCTAAGTGCTTTCATATGCATTTTCTCATCTAATGGATCTTTGGCTTTCTCACTGCAGAGAAAGTGAGAAGGTGCCTAGCTTTGCTGCACTGCCTACCTACAATCCATGCTCCCCCATGTCTGTGTAAACCTCACACTGGTAGCAAGGGAACTTAGTTTGAGGTGAAATTCATTCTTTTTTCATCTTATCCAGGTCCATAGCAAAAAGTTAGTTGGTTTCTCATTTCTGGAAGATGAGTGATATGTTGATCTAAGAAAAAAATGACTGGAACAGTGTGGAGGATGAAATGCTCTTTAACACCATCCTATGCACCTCTGGTTAGAGGTCTTTCCTTTTCTGGCTTCCTTCCAGATAATCCATTAAAATCTCTGGGGAGAGGATCCTTATGCATTCTACTTCCCCTTCAATTTATTTATTTATGTATGAACACAGTTCCCTTCCTACTTCCCTCCCCCTTGAAGGAAAGAAAGAAACCTCCTAGAGAAACATGACAGATCTTATCCATTAGCTGCCATTTTCCCCTCTTACCATGATTCCAAATCTTGAACTTCACTAAGGAAAACATAGCCTGAATAAAGTTGCATAACCAGCGAGAAAGGAATCTTTCCTGGGCAATGAGAGGAGGGCTGACCCACTATCTCAGCTCTCAGTAATGGCTCTCCAGCTGCTGACAGAGGCCACATGGGTTTAGCTATGAGGCCCATAGGGACCTCCCCAGTATCTAACAAAAAGGAAGCACCCAGGACTAGTCAGAGAGGAACTGGCACAACTGGCCCATTTGTAGAAGTGTCCCCAGGGACAGTGGCCAACAGTACAAGTTGCAATGTCTTGGTCAGGTAGTAAACTCAGAGATGATTCATCAGGAGGATGAATGGTACCCAACAACAAAAGATTCCGAGAAAGGATATACTTATAATCAGCATGTGGTGACATTTTAATTTCAGAAGCTTATTCTTCATTCTTTCACTTACATAACAGACATTTGAGTGATTGTACTAGGCACTGGTCTAGAGGTGGGCACACTCTGCCCTCTGGGAGTTGACAGTTTAGCAGAAAGGCAGAAAGGGAGTAAACACAGGGCTCTAGGAGAACTTAGAAGAAACACTTAAGAGTCAAGAGGCAGGAAAGTTTCCCCAAGAATTTGTGAAAGGCTTATTCAGAGCAGGAGGAGGAAGCACACTCAGGTGGAGGAGGCAGCAGTGCAGTCACAGAGGTGGTTCATTGGAGAAGAAAGGGGTTTGGTACTGCTGAGGTCAGACTTTTCTGCGGAAGGGACAAGAGATGATCTTGGACAAGTGAGCAGGGGTCAGTCAGATTACAAAGGTGCAACCTTGTGTGTCATAACAAGAAGGTCTGAGATCTATCCTGAGGGCAATGGGAACCACTCACGGACTCTGTGGAGGAAGGACGTGTCAGATCTGCTTTATAAGACAGTTTTCTCACCAGTTGTAATCATGATGCAAGGGAAGTGAGCACAGATGTAAGAGGACCTTGCAATCACTGAAGAAGAAGATAATGCGAGCCTGAATGAACCACAGCAGAGGCAATAGGGCTGCAGAGAGAGAGTGAGATAATAAAAATGGAGATCGCACCAACTGACTTTGGCAGGTCCCAAAAGCTCAAAATGGCTGTGGTGGGTGGCAGGTGATGAGGGAAGGAGATAGCTTACTGGAAGAAGATGATGAGTTCAAGTTGAAGCAGAAACCTAGAGCAGAAACCCCGTCATTGGCCATATCGGTGGTGGAAGCTCAGGGCAGCTCAGTGGCATTGGGGATTCCCCAGGTGTACCCCAGAGGAAGCTTAAGGACAATTCTAGACCCCCACCGACTAGAAAGGATGGCGTTCCTAATACAGGCTCCTATTAAGAAGCCTGGCTGATTAAGACAATCTGAGCAGGACTGAGACTGTAGATGAGAGGTCTTCAGAACCTGCAGCCAAGCAAGGTCTGACAAGCAGTTTCCATGGAGACGTGGTATACGCAGGAGGGAGTGAGTAGGAGGCTGATCCATTCCAGAGCCTTGGGTCACAAGGCTGTGGCGGGCTAACAGATAAACAGGAAAAAGACATAGTCACTCAGTTCATTGGGGTTGTATCGTCCTAATTCTAGATTAAGTCTAACAATCTAGAAGGATTAGAGTAAGCCACTTAATGATCTTGCTGGTTATTTCTGGTAACACTTAATGAGGGCACACAGAAGTGAATGTCGACTCAGGCTAATTCCAAACGTTATACACCCATCTCCAGCCCTTCTGCATCCCCAGACTCTTAAGTAGCTACATATCATTTCCAAGTTTCCAGAGAAACAGGCAGAGAGAGAGGAAGTTAATTTTTTTTTTTTTTTTTTTTTAAATTTGCCATGCTGATGGCAGTAATAACAAACCTTGGGAGCTCTTCGAGAAACTGGCCAAGTCCCAGATTAGACAGTGCTGTTAAACAATTTGAGGAATATTCTGGACAGAAAGTGAGCAGCAGTGGGGGCTTCGTGTGTGTGTGTGTGTGTGTGTGTGAAAATATGCATAACATAAAATTTACCATTTTGACTATTTTAAAATGCATAATTCAATGGCATTAAAGTAGCTTCATAATCTTGTATAACTATCATAACTTTTAATAGAACTTTATTCTCATTCAAAATAAAAACCCTATAATGATTAGGCAGTAACTTTCATTAGAGTGGGCCCAAAATGTTTGAAACAACTTAATTGAGCTGCAAAAATTTTGCCTACAAGGCAGGAGGATGATGGTTTGGTCAGATGTTCTGATTCAGACATGGAATTTTTGGGACAATTACTTGTCCTGTGGTTAGATATATTAAACTTAATCTCTGGAGGGATCTTAATGACTGATGGGACTGATTCACTTTGAGCCCCAAGGTATTCATGTGATTTGTGTCAGTGCTTTATTAAGGAAGTCAATAAAAATTAAGTCAGGGATACAGGTCTTCATAAAAATCCTACAGGAGGCAAATTTGTTCCAAAGATAGGTGGGTTTTGACAAAATTCAAGAGTCAAGTCATTTTTCTCAATCACTTTATCTGTTATAGGTCTATTATGATTTTCTATTCTTCTTAAGTCAATCTGGGTAGTTGGTTTTGTCTTTCAAATAATTGGTCCGCTTTATCTAGGTTATCTACTTTACTGGCATACGGTCATTCATAGTACTTCCCTTTTTAACTGTAATTCTTTTTATTTTTGTAGGGTCAGTAGTAATGTCTCCTCTTTTTTCCCTGATTTTAGTAACCTGAGCCTTTTTCCTTTTCTTCTCGATCAATCTCACTAAGGCTTGTAAATTTTTTTACCTTTTTAAAGAACCAACTTTTGGTTTTCTTCATTTTCTCTATTGTTGCTCTTATTCTTTGTCTATTTCTACTCTTATCTACTATTTCCTTGCATCTCTTTATTTGGGTTTAGTTTACTCTTTGTTTTTTAGTTTCTTAGAGTAGAATGATGGGTTATTGATTTGAGATCTCTCTTTTCTTCTCTCTCTCTCTCTCTCTCTCTCTCTCTCTCTCTCTCGCTGCGAAAGGCTTTATTGTCTCCATTTGGTCCAACGCATGGGAGAGGGTTCCAGGAGGCTAAAAGGGTGTCTAATGGTTTCAGGAGAGGCTCAGGCAAAAACCAGATACCAGGGAAATGCTCAGGGGCCCCTTGAAGGCCTCTGGGCTCCAAAGGCTTCTTCCTAGTCATGTTTGAGCGTGAGCCTTTCGAACAGATACTCGCCCATCCCAGCCTGGGGGCCAGCCAGCCGGCGGATGAGTCAGGTGGTCGCCCATCTTCTTGATGACTTTCACCTCCTCATCCAGGAAATGGTTCTCCAGGAAGTCACAGAGATAAGGGTCTGTGTGGGCAGAACCCAGAGCGTGCAGATCCAGAAGGGCCTGGTTCAGGCTCTTCTCCTAGGGTCAAGGCGGCTTCCATGGCCTCCTGGGTTTTACCCCACTCATCCTGGGGAGGCTTCGCCACGTCCTGAAAGAGAATGTGGCCACCGCGCTGCTTTTGCAGCTTCAAGAGACGCTGGGCGCCCTCCCATTCCTCCTCGGCCAACTCTGGGAAGAAGTGGCCCACTCCCTGCAGAGCCACATCGTCGCAGTCGAAATAGAAGCCCAGAGAGAGGTAGCTGCAGGAGGACTGCACATGCAAGTTGACCAGGCAGTTGACTGCAGCCTCCACCTCGGTGGAATAATTCTGACGAATTTGGGAGCTCATGGTTGTTCCGCAATGAAGATTTCAGGTAAAAAAACAGGAAACAAAAAACGGTGTTGGCTGGTCTCCGCAGCTGAGGTGGTTCCAAAAATAGTGACGAGAAAAAGGTGGCAGGATAGAGGTCTGTTCCGTCCAAACCCTGTTGAAGCAAGAGACAGATCCCAGGACCGTGGAGGGTACTGTGCGGAGATCTTTCTTTTCTTTTAAACATAGGTATCTATAGCTATAAATTTCCCTCTAGGTACTTTGATATATTCAATACGTTTTAGTATCTTTTGCTTCCATTTTCACTCATATTAAAGTATTTTCTAATTTCCCTTGTAATTTGTTAACCTATTGACTATTTAGTTTACCATTTAATATCCACATATTTTTTAATTTATCAAATTTCCTTGTCTTATTGATTCTAATTTCTTTCCATTGTGGTCAAAAGTCATTGTTCGTATAATTTCAAATCTTTTAAATTTATTAGGGTTTGTTTTATAACCTAGAACATCACCTAACCTGGAAAATAGTCCAAATTCACCTGAAAAAAGTGTGCATTCTGCTGCTGGTAGTTGGAGCAATTTTAAAAAGAGCTTATTATTTACTTTAAGAGGCAGGAGGAGGGAGGGAGAAAGAGAGGGACAGAAACATCAATGTGCAAAAGATACTTTGATCAGCTGCCCCTCACACATCCCCAACTGGGGACCCAACCCACAACCCAGGCATGGGCCCTGACTGCAAATCAAACCAACAATCCTTCCTTTCACAGGCTGGCACTCAATTCACACCAGCCAGGGCTTGGTTGGAGCATTTTAGAGAGGTCTATTAGGCCTGGTTAGTTCATAATTTTTTTACAAACTATATAATACATTGTTATAAAATATGATTTTATGTCTTTTAAAGATGAGAAAAAAGGAGAGTAAGTTATATTTAGAGTTTGTTATATCAACCTTCTTATTTACCTTTTCTGATTCTCTTCATTTGTTCCTGTGGATTTGAGTTACCATCATGTAACTCATTCTTTACTTGAATTCAACTGTTTTCACTCTCTTCCTTTGTGCTATCATTGTCAAATATATTCTATTATACAATTGCTTTAGATCATTTTAGAAAATAAAGAAGAAACAGGCGTTGATAAACTGTCTTTCATATAATTAATTTACCAATATTCTTGTTTTGTGTATGTGTGAATTTGACTTACTAACTGGCATTCCTTGTGTTCAGCCTGAAGAACCTCCTTATTTCTTGTAACTCTCTCTGGTCAACTACCAATGAATTCTCTTAGATTTTGTTTATCTGGGAAAGTCTTCATTTTACTTTCAGTTTTGACCGTTTTACTAAATAAGGTTCTTAGCTAACAGGGTTTATTTGTTTTTGGTTTTGTTTTTTCCCTTTCCCAGCACTTTGAATATGTCATCTTGGTGCATTTTGGCCTCCATTGTTTCTGGTGAGAAGTTAGATGTCAGTCTCATTGGGGTTCCATTGTATGTGATGAGCTTTTTTTCCCCCTTCTTGCTGTTTTCAAGATGTTTCTCCTTAACTTTCTCTTTCAACATTTTTACTGTGACGTGTCTGAATGTGGATCACTTTGTTGTATCTATTGGGGTTAGTTGAGCTTTTTGAATGTGAGATTAATGTTTTTCATTAAATTTCACAAGTTTTCAGCCTTTATTTCTTAAGCTATTTCTAAGCTCCTCTCTTCTTCTAG